>VMDO01002454.1:0-167859 GCA_007922755.1 Pedetes capensis
AGCTAGACTTTATGAGGAAGAAGGCGGCATCAAGATTGGAGGAAGACTCATTAACAACCTGCGTTATGCAGATGACACAACTCTGCTTGCTGAAAGTGAAGAGGATTTAAAACATTTACTGATGAAGATCAAAGATCATAGCCTTCAATATGGGTTACGACTAAACATCAACAAAACAAAAATCCTTACTACTGGGTCAAAACGCAACTTCACAATAAATGGAGAAAAGATTGCGGTTGCCCAAGATTTTGCTTTGCTTAGCTGTATAATCAACACCCGTGGAAGCAGCAGCCAAGAAATCAAAGGATGCATTACTCTAGGAAAAGCTGTGGCCAAAGATCTCTTTAGGGTATTGAAAAGCAAAGATGTCACATTGAAGACGAAGGTGCGTCTGACTCATACCATGGTATTTTCAGTCACATCATATGGTTGTGAAAGCTGGACACTGAACAAGGGAGACAGAAAAAGAATTGATGCTTTTGAGTTGTGGTGCTGGAGACGTCTATTGAATATACCATGGACTGCCAAAAGAACCAACAAATCTGTCCTAGAGGAAGTGCAACCAGAGTTCTCCTTGGAAGCAAGAATGGCCAGACTGCGTCTTACATATTTTGGACATGTAGTCAGGAGAGATCAATCCCTGGAGAAGGACATCATGTTTGGGAGAGTGTCAGGTCAACACAAAAGAGGAAAACCCTCCACCAGATGGATTGACACAGTGTCTGCAATAATGGGCTTAAACATAAATAAGATCGTTTGCCTGGCACAGAATCGGCAAGTGTTTTGATCTGCTGTACGTAGGGTCACTATGAGTCGGACTCGACTCAACGGCACCTAACAACAACAACAACAGGGCATAGAAACATCCTTATGCCAGGAAACACAGGTTTTTCCAATTTTCTTTCCAGGTCTACCTCAGCTTCTCCAGGTGCCTCATTTTTCCCTGTAATTATTCCTTAAAGAGGTACTACTATCTTTTAATAAACTTGGTCTATAGTCTCTACTATAACTTCTGTGTCAGGTATAAATTCTTTTACATGCCGAATACAAGGACTGGTATTTGCTGCCAGATTTAGCGACCCACCTACTCATGATCCCCATGCCTCCCCAGTAGTGGGAGTAACATGGGGTGTGGAGATTGCACATTTAAATAGGATGGAGACAACAAACTTCATAGAGGAAGTGACTGTGGAGGTAAGATTTGGAGTTGGTGAGAGAGTTACTTACAAGTAAGGCAGATGTAAAGATGGGGAAAATTAAGGGCGGAGGGGAGGGTAAAGGAATCCTCACCTCTGCGGGCTGAGCGAGGCTGAATTTCAACACAACTAATAAGAAATCACTCTGAAGACTGCCCAAGTAGAGACATTTCTTTTTTGGGGAGAGATTTCCAACAAAAATGTTAAAATAGCAATGAACCTTGTTTGGTCGAAATGTGTGGGACCTTTGAGCTCAACTTTGCTCTAAAGGAGCTTCTGTAATCTTGTGCTTTTCTGAGAGTCTCACAAACAAGATTATGGACCATGTGTACAGTCAAAACATATGTATAGCAATAATTTCTTTGGCCTCTTTTGACCTATGTTTCAATCTTATCTGTAAACCTATATAATGCACCTTGTGGACTACCATGATTATATTTACTAAAAGGTTCCTTAAATTCTGTAAACCAGGGGTGTCCTACCTTTTGGTTTCCCTGGACTACATCAAGTAAAGAGGAATTCTCTTGGGCTGCACATAAATTATATAGTTAGTGCATATGTCACTGGCAGCACAGCAGAGAGATTCAACTCAGCATGGCTGCCTAGCCTGAGGAGTTCCCCTAGTTGGAACCTCCACTTAGAGTAAGCCAGGTCCTTGGCTTCCTCACAGAAAAGAATTTCAGGAGGAGTCAGAGTGAAACAAAGTTATATTTTGCAACAGCTTTACCCAATGCAATGCATCTTTTGATTTCTTGTCTTTTGATTCCTTGACTGCTGCTTCTGTGGGTGTCGGCTGTAGAACCAAGTAAAGCAAAATCTTGGACAACTTCAGTCCTTTTCTCCATTTACCATGAAGTTGATTACTGGCACAGTTGAAAGGATTTTTGTTTTGTTAATGGTGAGGCACAATCCATACTGAAGGCTGTGTTCTTTGATCTTCATCAGTAAATGTTTCAAATCCTCTTCACTTTTATCAAGCAAAGTTGTGTCATGTGCATAACACAAGTTGTTAATGAATCTTCCTCCAATCCTGGTTCCACATTTTTATTCATAAAATCCAGCTTCTCAGATTATTTGCTCAACTGAGAGATTGAAGAAGAATGATGAAAGGGTGCACACCTTTCCTGACTTTAAACCAGGCAGTGTTTCCTTGTTCTATTTGAATGACGGCTTCCTGGTCCGTATACAGATTCCTCATGAGTGCAATTGAGTGTTCTGCTCTTCCCATTCTTTGCAATGTTACCCATAATTTGTTGTGATCCACACAGTCAAATGCCTTTGCATAGTCAATAAAATATAGATATATTTTTGGTATTCTCTGCTTTTGGCCAGTATCCATCTGACATCAACAATGATGTCCTTGATTCCATGCCTTCTTCTGAATCTAGCTTGATTTTCTGGCAATTCCCTGTCACAACACTGCTGCAGGCACTTTTGAATGATCATTAGCAAACTTTTACTTGCATGTGGTATTAATGATATTGTTTGATAATTTCTGCATTCTGCTGGATCCTTTTTCTTGGGAATAGGCGCAGATATGGATCTCTTCTAGTCAGTTGACCAGGTAGCTGTTTTCCAAATCTCTTGGCATAAGTAAGTGAGCACCTCCAGTGCTGCATCTGTTTGTTGAAACATCTCTATTGGTATTCCATCAATTCCTGGAGCCCTGTGTTTCGTCAATGCCTTCAAGGCAGCATCCACTTCTTTCTTCAGTACCATTGGTTCCTAATCTTATGCAACCTCTTGAAATGGTTGATTCTTCACCAATTCTTTTTGGTATAATGACTCTGTGTATTCCTTCCATCTTCTTTTGATATTTCCTGGTTCACTTAATATTTTCCCTGTAGAATTCTTCACTATTGCCACTTGAGGCTTGAATTTTTTCTTGAATTTTTTAAACTTGAGAAAAATAGAGAATGTTCTTCCCTTTTGGTTTTCTGTCTCCAGCTCTTTGCATGTGTTATTATAATATTTGATTTTTTCATCTCATGCTGCCCTTTGAAAGCTGTTCAGTTCTGTAACTTCATCATGTCTTCTTTTTACTTTAGTTGCTCTACGTTCAAGGGCAAGCTTCAGAGTCTCTTTTGACATGTAATTGAGTCTTTTCTTTTTTTCCTGTCTTTTTAATAACCTTTTGCTTTCCTCATGAATGAAGTCTTTGATGTCATGCCACCATTTGCTTGGACTTCAGTCTTTGATCATTAGTGTCTAACTCAGCCTGCACAATTTAGTGAGACTCTGATTCAAAATAAAAAATAAATGGGCGGAGCTTGTAGCCTTGTGGTAGACCACTTGCAAAAGTATGTGTGAGACTTTGAGTTCAACCCCCAAGTACCACCAAAAATAAATAAATAAAAGGAATCATAGTACATGTCTAAGACATAAACACAGGCTTCTCAGGGGAGAGAGAGTTGCATTTACATGTCTGAATAATAGCTGTTAGAGTTCTTTTCTGGGTCCCAACAGCAGTGAACTGAAAGCAGACCACGGAGGCCAAATATGAAGCTAATATGTTGTTGTTGTTGTTAGGTGCCGTCAAGTCGGTATCCGACTCATAGCGACCCTCTGTACAACACTATTGTCAGTGCTTCTCTGCTGTCCATAGGGTTTTCAATGGCAGATTGATTTTTGGGAGGGGGTTGCCAGGTCCTTCTCCCAAGCCTACAGCATCTGGTGTTCCCAGGCGGTCTCTCATCCAGTTACTAACCAGGCCCGACCCTGCTTAGCTTCCGAGATCTGACGGGATCGGATGCCACAGGGCTACCGCTGCAGACATGAAGCTAGTAAGCTAGAGTTTATTTGTGCCCCGGTGTGAGTGGGTTGAGGCGGACAATGAATATGGGTGTCAACCTTGAATGAGAGGAGGTGGAGAGCTTTCATTTAGTTTTAGAGAGAAAGGGGGGAGGCAGGTAGAAAGTCCCAATGGTTAGAGAGAGGGGGGTGGGTGGTTAGCATAGTCTTGTACCTGCTCAGCAGTCCATAGCTGGCCTCTTGTGGTAGGAACTGTGTCCTAGGTGAACTTCTGTTTCTTCTAGTTTCTGGATATTGTGCCAGGGTTACTGGGCATGTTAGCCCTTCGTGAAGCCAACTGGCAAGAACATCCACTAATTGTGCAGCTTTTGCTTAGCTTCTTTTCAAGAAGATGACAAGCAGGGGGTTGGGAGAACAAGTTGAGACAAGCAGAGGGTTGTGGTTCAGGGAGGGTCTGCCTAACCCTTCAATAGCTAAATGTGTATATATATAAATATATATGTGTGTGTATATATATCATTTTGTAGCCTTTGAAGTTACATTGCTAAAAGGATATAATTTCACAATTCAATTTAAAGTTTAAGCAATACAGTGAGCTGGTTTGGGGTTTAGCTCAGTTAGCAGAGTGTCACTCTGTGCACACTGAGACCCCGGGTTCGATCCCCAGCACTGCAAAAACCAGGAGAAGGACATGGCAACACACTGCTGAAATAGTCCCCACACCATCAGCCACAGAAAACCCTATGAACAACAACAACAGATATCTGTTACTTGGAAATGAAATATGGCCCTTGATTCTGTCGAATATACCTATTCCTTCTGTCTTACAGAATTTGCTCTTTTGTAAATGAAATTGTAAGGCAGCTTTACAAGGTGCATTATTTAGGTTTAGGGATGAGAGGGAAGTGTCAGTAAGACAAAATAGGTCAAAATAGGTCAAAGGAAGAAGTTCCATTGTTTAGGGGATTTAAAAGATTAAGTGTTTTGGTATGCTTTCTATCTAAGGGACTTATTTTTAGTAAAATGAGACTATAATGTGGTCCAGGAGGTGCACTGTAGAGGTTTACAGGTGGGAAAAGAGTGCTGTTAAAATGTAAACATGGTCTATAATCTTGTTTCTGAGATTCTCAGAGAAGCACAGGATTATAGAGAACATAAGGTTAAACTTGGCTGGGATTTAGTTCAATTGGTAGAGTGCCACTCTGCAGTCTCCGAAGTCCCAAGTTCAATTCCCAGCACCTCAAAAATGGGAGAAGGATGTGGCAATCCTCAGGAGTGGTCCTGAGGCAATTCTGAAACAGCCATTGAAAACCCTATGAGGGTCACTATGAGTTGGACACAACTCGAGGGCACCTAACAACAACAAGGTTAAACTCAAAGGTCACAGACATTTTGATCCTAAGGATGGCTTATTTCTATTTTAACATTTTCATTTGAAATGTCTCTCAAAATAATGTCTTTGTGCAGGCAATCCTTAAAGTAGTTTCTTGGTAGTAGTGTTAAAATTCTTGACTCTCAGCTGGTGAGACTTAAACCAGATCCAGAGATGTGGGCTCTTTTCCCTTACAGGTCCCTTTAACTTTGCTATCTTTCTATCATGCCTCTATTATGCTGTGTGGGTGAATAAGGAGAGGGAAGAGGGGCACTGCCACTTTAGGGTAGTTAGGTAGCCTGTGCGGGGAGGGAACATTTTACTTGAGAACCAGAGGATGGAATGAATGGAAGAATGAAGGCTAGGAGGCTGGAGGGAGCATCCCAGATGCAGGGTGTGTGTGCAAACGCCCCCACTCATGTCTAACAACATAGAGTCCCCTGTTTTCTAGGACCTGAAAGGAGGAGGATGTGGTGGTAGAGCCCAGTGAGGACAAGCGCAGGAATTGAGTTTGAAGGAGGCAGGAAGTAAGGGAAGGAAGTAATGTTAAGTGCAGTGGGAAGCCACTGAACTGTTTTAGGCTAGGGACAGACATGATCCAGTCAACACTTGTAAAAGGTCATTCTACCTATTGTAAGAGTTGCAGTGGGGCCAGGGGCACAGAAGCTGACCAGTGAGGATGCTGCTGCAGGAAAGCCAGTGGTGCTAGCTTGGATGGAGGTGGGGGCTGGGAGATAGAGTGTGGGATTTAAGACTGACCTAGGTAGTAGGAATTCTAAGACTTGCTGATAGATGGCTATGAGAATTAGGAAGAAAGGAATCCAGATATCCAGGGTGACTTGAGCATCTGGTGTTGACGTGAAAGGTCAGTATTTGAATTACAAGTGGCCTTTTAAAAAAGAAAAGAGCTACTTCCCCCAACAAAATAAAGGACTTGGAGTGGGAGAAGTGATTTAGGAAACTGAATCATTGACTGTGGGGTCATAGGACTGGAGGATTTCAGAGGAGAAAGCATAAAGTAATTGTACAGATTGAGAACGCAAGCCACTAAAGACATGCCCAAGGGACACCAGCCAGTATGTAATGCTTGTTTTTGTGATCACTGATCTAGAAGGAATCCAGTCAATTCAGTTGGATTTCCCTCAGCCAGGTTTTCTTCTTGTTGTTGTTAGGTGCCCACTCATAGCAACCCTTACAGGGTTTTCAATGGGTGCTTGTTTCGAGATTGCCTTGGGAGTGGGTTGTCCTTCTCCCATTTCTGCACAGCTGTGAATCGAATTTGGGACCTCAGAGACTGCAGAGCAGCGCTCTACCAACTGAGCTAAATCCCAGCCCTCCGGTTCTCTTCGTAGTTCCCTTATTTTCTATCTTCTAGATATCTATAGCGCTGGGGTTTAGCTCTGTTGGCTGAGTGCTGCTCTGTAATTCCTGAGGACCTGGCTTCCATCCCCAGCACTACAAAAATGAGAGAAGAAAGTGGCAGTCCATTCCCCCCCACAAAACAATCCTGATACAATCAGCCATTGAAAACCATATGAGGGTTGCTCTGAGTTGGACATGACTCAATGCCACTTCACCACCACCACCACCACCACCACAATAGATATCTATAACTTGGAAGTGAAATATGGCCCTTTAGTCTGTCAAATATAATCTTGATGTTCTAGTTTTAGAGTGGTAAGTTTATGGATATGCTGAATTACATGTAATTTTAAAAATATATTTGTTGAATTGAGCTGAACATTGAATTTTTCTTTGTAAAATATTTGCCAAACTAAATTTTCACTGTGTGATCTGCAAATTTATTTGCTTAATAGAAAAATAATTTGCACATCCTCTAAACTAACTTAACGTACTTGTCTGCTTTTCTTTTGTCTGGCTGACCATTTTTTCTTAGCATCTCCTAAGGTTGAAATTCCTATTGCTATTGTCAAGGGATACTTCAGGGAAACATTTTTACTTTTCAACATGATTGCCTGGCTTTTTAAAAAAGTTGATGGTGTGATAGCAGGCCTAGGTCACTTCAAACTCACTTTGGTTCCTCGAAAAACTAGCCCTCGATAAAAGCTGATAAGGGCAGGTGGGTCATGAGACGGCTGGGCCTGCAGAAGGGCTGAATTAAGAAAAATGTGGCAGTGCTGGATAACTTTGTAAATGGTAGCTACATGACTTTGTAAAAGGTCAAAGTCAGGGAATTCCTGCACATGGTAAACTGCTAATGTAAACTGCACATGGTATTCCTGCTAAACTGGGAAACGCAAACTTACTTTGTACCCCCACCCTTTTACCGTAAAAATAGTTTCTGCTTCTGTAATTCTGCTTCTCCATTCCTACCCTATAAAGCCCCTAACCAATGTGAGTCAGATGCTGCTTTCTGAAAGTCCACTCCTGGGACTGAAAGTAGCTGGCAGGCCGGTCTAAATAAACTTTTTCTGCTTCCGATCCATTTGTTTGTGTCTTGGAGTATTTTTCTGGGGTCAAGCCACTGGGTACAACAATGGAAACAAATTAAGTGTCCACTAACAGTGGAAATGAATAAATTGTGTTATAGCTCATAAGGAATACTATACAGTAATTAAAATAAAGAAACTACAACCCACAACACTGTGGAGGATTCTTACACATGTAATTTTGAAGAAGTTAGACACAGAACGGAAAAAAATGATTCTTTGTGTAACGTTAAAAAATATATAGATAAAACTATAGCCAGGAAAAGCTACTTCATGGAAAAGAGGCAATAAAGAAGGGTGATGACCAGTTTGTTCATTAATTCATCATTGACCCTCATGGTTTATAAAATTTTTGGTCTTTGTTATACTTAATAATATAGTTTATTGTTGGGTATAGTAGCACATACCTGCAGCTGTAGCCCTGTGGCATCCGATCCCGCCAGATCTTGGAAGCTAAGCAGGATCAGGCCTGGTTAGTACGTGGATGGGAGACCACCTGGCAACACCAGAAGCTGTAGGCTTGGGAGAAGGACCTGGCAACCCTCTCCCAAAAATCAATCTGCCATTGAAAACCCTATAAACAGCAGAGAAGCACTGACAATAGTGTTTCCCCTGTTGTACAGAGGGTCGCTATGAGTTGGATACCGACTCGGCGGTACCTAACAACAACAACAACAACATAGTAGCACATACTTGTAATCTCAGCATTTAGGAGGCAGAGGCAGGAGGATTGTGAGTTCTAGCCAGCCAGGGCTACATGGTGAGACCCCGTCAAAAAACGCACACATGCACACAAAAACTATGTTTCATCACAGTTACTGTGGACAGATACGCTTTGTATGAAGAAAAATAAGCCAGTTGTTTTTCTACCCAACTGCTATGGACTGAACATGTCTCCCCCAAATTCTCACAATGAAGCTCAATCCACAAGGTGGTATAGCGATGGTGTTAAGTAGCTAGCAAGGTATATATTAACCAGCCATGAGGGAGGAGAAGATTAAAAATGGCTTCTGCTTCCAGGCATGATGTGTAGTATGACCCGTGGACCTCCTAGGAAACTGGAAAGACTATTCCAATGGGCCTCACATCCTAATAAACAAAGGCAGACCATTCTAAGACATCCACCTATGAGCCCATTCTTTTGAAATATGCCAAATAAGTCCATTAAACTATCTTACCACAAAGATTACTAAACAGGAGGAGGCTTCCTCCTCCCCTGTCCGACCAAGGTGGAGCTTAAGTTCGTGCATTCTGGCCTCATATCACAATGGGAATGCTACTGCTTTACTCTGGTTAAAATAAAACTAAGAGGAGGACAGAGATCCCTGCAGGGCCCTCTCCCCTGTGCCCCCCACCCCCCAGTGGCTGTCTTCTCTATCCAAGATGCTTTCCTTCTAAAACACCTTTCTTCTCCCACCCTCCCTCTCCTCCATCTCTCCCTTTACTTGGAGAATGTCATAGTCTTAGGCTGATTCACCCAAAAAAGCAAGATTTCTCCAAGTTTTTTCCAGGTTTATGCAAGCTTCTCCAGGTGCCTCAGGGACACAGACTCAGCTACAAGATTAGCTTAGACCTTTGCTCTTGGCAGTAGCTTTCAGCTATTGCCCTCCTCTACTACCTATAGGCAAACTATCTTGCACAATAAACCTTGTGCTATACTCTGTATCACATCTGAATTCTTTCAGTAGAGAACACAAGAACTGAAGTATTGCTGCAGCTCTCTGGAAACACCAGTTCCAGGACCCCTTCCCTTGTTAACAGTGGGGTCTTGGGAGGTAATTAGGTCACATGGTTGGAGCCCTCATGATTGGAGGTTAGGGACCTCACAAGAGGAGACTATTGAGAGACGATCTTTCTGCTTCAGCCATAGGAGGACACAGCACAAAGAACCCTCACCACAAACCAACTATGCTGGCCCACTGACCTGGACCAGCCAGCCCAGGCTGGGATATTTTTGATACAACATTCAGGCTCTCTGGACCTCATTTTTCCCATCTGTAGAATAAGGCTGTGGTACAAAATGGGGAATTCCTAATTTGGGATCCACAAGTAGGTCTTTCAATCCCCTGAAAATTAATGCAGATTGCACATGTATGTTGTAAGGATCCAGCTTGATGTTACTACAGCCTTTTTGGTCTGGGGGGTATTTGACTCTGGAACCCATTCCAAACCTTGTAGGATAAACAAATTTGTTAGATAGCCTATGGTGGGGATGTAGCTCTATAGAGATAGAGTGCTACCTAGAATGTGTAAGGCCCTAAGTTTGATCCCTTGCATCCTTTAATAAGTCAGCTGTGCCGTGCTCAGTGGCTCATGACTGTAATCACAGTGACTCAGGAGGTGGAGGCAGGAGGATCACAAGATTGAGAGCAGAGGGAGCCCACATAATTTAGCAAGACCTTGTCTCAAAATAAAAAAATAAAAAAATGGGCTGAGGGTGCAGTTCAGCAGTACAGGACTTGCAAAGCATGCAAGTGTGAGGCCTTGGGTTCAACCGGAGTACCAAAAAAAAAAAAACAAAAACAAAAACAACAACAACAACAACAAAAAAAACACAACCCTCTGCCTTACATTTCCTACTGACCACCAATACACAGACATTTTTTCCTTCCTCCCTCCGTTCCTTCCTCCTTTCCTTTTTCTTTCCTTCCTTCCTCCTTCCTTCCCTTCCTTTTTTTTTTCTTTTCTTTCTTTTCTTTTTTTGCAATCTTGGGGGTTAACCACAGGGCCCTGTGGATGTTAGGCAAGTGCTCCACCACTGAGCAGAACTCCCAGCCCCCCTTTTTATTTTTGAAACAGGATTTTCCTATGTGGTCTGCCTCTGTTGCAGGAAGCAAGGCCCATCAGAGAATCATGCAAACACCAGCATTAATTAGAGGAAGAGGTTACATTCCTGGTAGAGCTACAGCTACAATTTCTAGTGTCAAAAGGCTGTGCTCCCCAAGTTATTCTTTCCTGTCCTTTATATAGGACTTACAGACTAATGGGCAAAGTAGTGGTCAAAGGGATCTGTGTGTTTCTCTCTGGTTAAACAGTCTGCAGGTGTTACAGAACAATCCAAGCACAAAGTTCTTGACCACAAATCTTTGAAAAGATAACTTTTAGATAGTAGGGGCTATGTCCATATGGGGAGGACTTTATTGCAGCGCTTCTGTGTCCAGGGAGCAGAGCTCCCTTAGATAAGGAAGTGCAATCCTATTCCTTGATTTAGGGAAGTGGGGAATGTAAACTCCTGAGTCATAAAGTAGCCAAGGTTTAATTTGGCTTTTCTTTCTCATATTAAATTGGGTCTTTTCTTCCTCATATCATACCTCTGGCCTCAAACCTGTGATCCCCTTTGCCTCAGTCTCCTGATTATCCATGTTAATAATGCTAGAAAAAGCTCAGGTGCGTTTTCTCTGCTGAAGGCCACCTTTGTGTAGCTTGGCATAAGCTTCCTTCCTCCTGCTTTGAGATGAGTGGATCTTCCTCTCTTGCTGCCACCTCAGACACACCTTTGTTACAGGTTCCTGAGAAACTGCACTTAGTGCAGTCCTACGCCTGCCTGCCTCTTTTTGTGGTCTTTTAGCACCTGAAGCAGCTATTTCTCATTTACCAGGCTTTTTCAAGTCACATGTATATGCATTTTTCTAGTGAGCTGTTAACTGACAATCACAAAGAAGATGCCAGAAAAGCTAGCCAGTTTCTGAGGGCACTTGCAGCTTTAATATTCTTGAATTAGTGAAACCAAGATCAGGTTAATATTCAGGTAGATATAAATTCTAGACCTATTAGAAGTATCACTGTTTTGATCTGAACATTAAGAAGTTTTCATTTTTCTTTAAATTGCGTTTTTAAACTAATTAGAAGCTAAACTTTTATGTACCAGTGACTTTAAAATATCTTAGTCCTTAACCTTTTTTAGTTTTTTGAGACAGGGTCTTGCTGTGTAGCCCAGGTTGGCTGCAAACCCATGTTGATCCTCCTGCCTCAGCTTCCTAAAGGCTGGATTACAGGTGTGTGACACCACACCTGGCTACCTACCTTTAACCCCTTTCTGCATCACGTACTACATTACCTTAAAAGGCTGTCTGAAAGAGAATAAAGCCAGCAGAAAAGAGGACTTTGGCTGAATATGCTCAATGTCTTCTAATGGGGCATTTAGTCCTCTTGTGTGTCATTCTGGGACATGGGACAAATCAGGAGATGGAGGTGGATGAGGATGATTGGCTGATAACACCCCAAATTTCCTATAGGCAAAGACTGAATGCTTAAAAGCATTAGTTTTTTGGGATATTGGGGGATTGAACCCAGGGCTCCACCACTGAGCTGTACCTCCAGCCAACCCCCTCCTTTTTGTTTTCTGAAACAGGATTTCACCAAGGTATTCAGGCTGTCTCTGCCCTTGAACCCACAATCCTCCTCAGCCTCCTGAGTTGCTGGGGTTACAGGTGTGCACCACAGTGCCCTGCACTAAAAGCCAATATTGATGCTATGAACATAAATATGCAATCAAAAGAAATGGGGCAGGGCAGTAAATATATGGGAAAATGAGTATATAGATTTGCTTAAATATAAGTTACACCTCTTGTGTCTATAATTAGATTGGCTAGATTAAATAGTTTTCCTTAAAACCAAAACTTTTTAGTTTTGAAGTTAAAAAATAGCTAAACAAAATTAATTTGAGATGTGCTATTAGATGTCTGTTAGTGATAAAGCCATTGCAAAGTGGTTATTAGAGGCGGGGGGTGTTGGTGTATGGGAGAGAATGTTCTGTAACACAGAAGGCTGATTATAGTTAATATTTTATCATATCATTCAAAATAGCTAAAAGAGGAATTTGAATGTTCTCATCACAAAGAGATGATAAATGTCAGATGATCGTTAAATATCCTGAGTTGATCAGCACATTATATAAATGTACTGAAACATCATACTATGCTCCATAAAGACCTACAATTATTATCTGTCAATTTAAAAGTTCTAAGGTCAGTACTTAAAAGAAAAATAATGGGCCAGGCACCGTGGCACATACCTGTAATCCCAGCAACTCCGGAGGAGGAGGCAGGAAGATCACGAGCTTAAGCTGAGAGGCTGTCTGCGAAATTTAGCAAGAACCTGACTCAAAATAAAAAATAAAAAATGGGCTGGAGGTGTAGCCCACTGGCAGAGCATTTGCAAAGTATGTGTGAGGCCCTGGGTTTAACCCGTAAGTACCACAAAAAAAGAAAAAGAAAAGACAAAAAAAGAACAGAAAAGAAAAAATTATATATAGTCAAAATTAACACTGAATATTTTAAATTCCCATTATAATCGAGTACATATAGTTTTGGACATAAATCCACAGAAGAATATGTATGTACAAAAATAAAGTATGCACAATGATATATGGGCTATAATAAAGTATATATGTAAAACATAAAAAAAGAAAGTCACTGCAACCATTATATTTAATGCTCTTTCAAGTTTTATATTTTAAAGCAAACCATGTCAAAGAAACAGAAAAGTGACACCTTTTAAAAATTTTTAGATGTCCTGCTTTTATTCCAAAGAATAAAATGCTTGACAAACTCTTACATCACAAGGTTTGAGCCAAGCCACTGATCCTCTACACCAGCTCTGTGAGGTAGGTATCTGCACAGCCATGGACTGTCACAAGTCCTTTCTTCCTTTGCCCTTTTCCAACACTGAGAATCCTAGGAGCTGAAACCATTGTTTTAGTGAGCTGTTCAAACACTGCTTCCCTGTCTTGGTCCCCACAGAACTGCCCAAGTTATTTTCTGCTTGTTGGATTGGTGAAAGTTACGATATTGTTATTTAAACAAATCCAAATTGTTGCTTTGATTTATATGATCAAACTCTTAACACAGAAGCATTACTATGATTTTTAAACACTGACTGACTTTATTTTAAATACTCTCTCAGTTCCCTTCTGCATTTATCAGCGATCAATAAAGATGAGTTAAGAAGCAGGTCTAAAATTTTGAGATGTCAGCATGTTCCCTTTTCAGCTTAAGAAGACTGCAGATCATATAGTGTTTTCGAATGTTACAAAATATGGTATAATACATCTCTTCCAAGAAAGTATTAGTAGTAATTGCAAATATTATAATAAAATTATCGTAACCAGAAATGTGACACTTGGAGCACAATACATGCACAGAAAATAAAATCCTTCCAGAAAATGACATTGCTATAACCCATACACTTATAATAGGTAGGAAATGTATTTCCAGTCTGGTGTAACAAGGTCCTACTTATTAGCTTTTCAAGTTGGTGACTAAGCTGAAATTTTTAGTGGGGTA
The DNA here is from genome assembly GCA_007922755.1 of Pedetes capensis. Taxonomy (NCBI): domain Eukaryota; kingdom Metazoa; phylum Chordata; class Mammalia; order Rodentia; family Pedetidae; genus Pedetes; species Pedetes capensis. Next base: position 14,054 of record VMDO01002454.1, read on the forward strand.
TGCTACTTTCTTAGTTGATTTTGAAGTGCAGAATTAGGATTCATGAAGCTTTTGATGAGACATATTTCTAGATCTTTCCTATTAGGAACACCCAGCTCTTACTCCAGTGATGGAATAATGTAATATGAAAGACTTCCAAAGGATCTCAATCCCTCTCCTGCTTCTCCTCATAATAGCCTGTATGTCTTCCTAGACATCTGCCAGTTAAATTACTTATTGTGTGATTTCAGGCAAAACAAACAAACCCCCAAAACAACTCTCATCAGTAGCACAGGGAATTCATCTATGAAAAGGAAGGCAATGATGGCCTGCTTTCCTCATAAAATTATCCTAAAGGTAAAAGGAAAAGTATGTGGGAAATTGCATTAATTATAATGTGCTATGTCTATTATTTTTTTCCTATGACAAGCAACAGCTTTATCTTAGGTCCAAATTAAAAAACACAAACTGATATTTCATTCAGAATCTTAGTCATTGGCAACTCTGATTAAATGGGGAATGTGACAGATTTCATCTTTATTTTCCTATCTACAAATAGTGAGGCTCACCAGAAAGTTAATGGCAGTGTTAATGCCAGAGACTGTAGATGACACCACCTCCTGTCCTGCTGTCCTCTGGTCACTGGTGAGCAGTGCCAGCTGGAAGAAGGGTCTTGTAACACTGTGGCACTGAGTCTTCTCAAGCAGAAAGCTATAAACAAGGGCCTCAGACACTCATACTGTGGCCATTTGGAGAAAAACAAGAGATCTGCCCTATCTAGTCACCTCAGATACATTTGCTTATTCTGCCCAAGACCTTAGAATCTGGATCATATGCTGTCACTTGGGAGACAGTATTATAAACATTTTCAGACAACAAGGAGCTAAAATTTTCCATTCTGTTGCTAGAGCTAAGCAATAATTTCTCTTGTCAAATCTAAGTAGTGTTCTAGCGTCTTTTCGAGGGCCAGGATGCTAATAGACACGAAGGTCCTCAAAAACCTGTCACACTAATATGTTTACAAACCTACCCAGGTTCTTAAAAAATTCCTCCCTTCAAGTTACTTTTGTACCTCTTCCCATGACAAGGCAAAATTCTTGGCTAAATGTTATAACTGAACATTATGGGTGCCAACTGGAGATAAATGTTTTTCACCTTGTTAGTTCGCCTATTGGTTAAAGTGCTCTATTACTGGAAAATGAAGACAAATTATAAAGTTCAAGTTCAGTTTGAGCTGCTAACAAAGAGTTACAACAGAATGGAAAAGCAGAACTGCTCCAGATTCACAAAACTGAGCTAGTACTAAAAGAAACACTGACTTTTCTCCAATATTGTACAATATTTTATTGTAACAAAAATATTTGGATGCATTTCAAAGCATATATTTGTGTATAGGTACCCACTGAGGACGATGAATTGCATAAACTACATTCAGCAGTATCATACTATACTTCAATTGGATAAACTACATTTAGCAATATCACATTATACTTAAATTAATCTAAGTAATTTTGGGAAAAAAAGAAGATATCTAAGTATTCCTTTTTATATAATTCCATATTTTTCTTGACTTTACAAACAACACAAAATTGAGATACAACTGTAGATCACTGTAATTCTGACCTTAACATTAGAACCTGCAACATGTAAAAATTCCAGTTATACATTGCTAGGCATTTATAAAGTGACAATGTTGCCATACATTGTTTTTAAGCTTGTAAGATAATCTTTAGATGGTTTATACTGTCATGGGTCCTTTTGTTTGATTTTATACATTAGCTCAGATATTCTAGTAAAGCATTTTTTTCATCTGGTTAGTCTTTGGGTTATCACTTCTCGATACATGATAGAGATGTAGATAAGCAACAAAAAGATGACAAAGAAATCATCTAGAAAGCCTAGAATTCCAAACAAGGCTTCAGGTACAAAATCTAGAGGTGATATAAGATAGAAAAAAGCTCCCATTAAACAAAGTATTATCCTAATGCGAAACATCCAGAAAAGACCCCCGACTGAAAACATTTCCCTGAATGCATGTCTCAGTAATGTGGGGAGATCCAAGATTCTTTCCATAATCTGGTAGAAGGAAAAACAAATATTATGATTTAACATCTAACATGTCAGATTAAAAAATAACATAATTTTTAAAAAATGTACAAACTCTGTTAAGGTGAATTAAGGAGCTACACATTGAACACTATATTTCTTAGTTATGCATTTTATTTTAAAATAATTCTTTAATTACTAAGTTCTTAGAAAATAGGTCTTATTGCAGATAACTGAAAAACTAAAGTGTCAATAAGCTAAGAATATGGGATATACAGATTGTGCATTCTTTATCTAAAAGTCTGAAATCCAGAACATTCCAAAATCTGAAATGCTCTGAATTCTGAAAGATTCTAAGATTAAAAACTTTTTGAGTCAAAAAGTTTTTGGATTTCATAGCATTTCAAATTTTAGATTTTCAGATTAGGGATGTTCTATTTGTAAAATCTATGCAAATATTTCAACCCCCTCTCAAAAAAAAAAAAAAAAAAAAAGCCCTCTGTAATCTAAAATTTGTAGTTCCAAGCATTTCAGATTCTCAACTAGGAGTAAGGCAAAACTCAAATCATCTCTAGTCTGAGGTAGTAAATAAACCAAGCTAGGAACCTACTGCATAAGGTTAGAGTCTGGGGCTTGCCCTCAAGTGTCAGTTTTTACAGCCAGATGGATCTGTGTTTGGATTCAAAATCAACCAGATGGGGTGATTTCAGGGACATTTGTTTAACTAGAGAGAATTCAGCAACTAAAAGAGTGTTAGTAATTGAGCATTAAATTACTTACAAGGATTGCTGTTGTTGTTAGGTGCCACTGAACTGACTCATAGTGACACTATGTACAATAGATGAAATACTACCTGATACTATTCCATGCCCGGCACTATGTCAGTGCTTTTCTGCCATTTGGAGGATTTTCAATGGCTGATTGTTTTTTTGGGAGTGGGCTGCCAGGTCCTTCTCCCAAGCCTACAGAATCCAGTATTCCCAGGCAGTCTCCTATCCAAGTACTCACCAGCCCCGACTCTGCTTAGCTTATGAGATCTGACACCAGGAGGCTACGGCTGCAGACTCTATAAGGACAGCTAAGAACTAATGAGAGGTTGTGTATGTCTTTGTAAACTGCTAGACAGTATATAAGTATTATATATCAAAGACACTACCTGGTTTTTTTTTTTTGTTTTTTTTTTTTGTTTTTTTTTTTTTTACTTTGGGGTTGAACCCAAGGCCTTGCACATACTCTGAATAGCTAAGATGAATAGCTAAGCCCCACCCCCTAGTCAAAGAATACTGGTTGGCAAATCTCGCTTTACAAAAAAGAAGTATAATGGCTCCCTCTGACTTTGCACCTACTATAACGTTACTTACAGATCTGGGCTGCCCTGAGAATCTCCGGTTATAATCATTAATATCTTGATGCAATCTTACAACATCCTGAGACTGATCATCATCACCAAATACTGTTAGGAGTAGTGTTACCTGTATATTACAGAAAAAAGCCGTTATACCTTATGTATCACTAATTTTTTTTCACTTGGTATTATTCAGTTGTTGTTGTTGTTAGGTGCCGTCGAGTCGGTATCCGACTCATAGCGACCCTCATAGGGTTTTCAATGGCTGAGTGCTTCGGGATTGCCTTGGGAGTGGATTGCCAGGCCCTTCTCCCATTTTTGGGGTGCTGAGAATTGAACTCGGGGCCTCAGAGACTGCAGCGCAGTGCTCTACCCACTGAGCTAAATCCCAGTCTCTGTACATTTCATGTGTTCATTTAATAAAGACAGCATGGAGAGGAAAGTAAGTTAGTATTGCCTTATGATAAAATCCAATGCAAAATGTAATTATGACTTCCTATAAGATAAAATAGCCTGCAGCTGTACCACTGTGGGGTCTGTTCCCTAAGTAGGGTGGGGTCTGGTTAGTATATGGATGGGAGACTGCCTGGGAAGACCAGGTGCTGTAGACTTAGGAGAAGGACTCAGCAACCCACTTCCAAAAAACAATCGCCATCAAAACCCTAAAAATAGCAAAGAAGCACTAACAATACTGTTTTGTAGGGTCACTATGAGTTGGACACCTACTTGACTTGACAGCACCTAACAACAACATAAGATAAAATGGGCTGGGGTTTAGCTTAGTTGGTAGAGTTCTACTCTGCACTCTCTGAGGTCTCAGGTTTGATCCCCAGCACTGCAAAAATGGGAGAAGGATGTGACAACCCACTCCTGAGGCAATCCCAAAACAATCAGCCATTGAAAACCCTATCAAGGGCACTATGAATCAGATCCAACTTGATAGCACCTAACAACCAATGAATAAAATGGGGATTATGTCCCAACATTGGTTTTAATATTTTCCTGTCCACACCAGGTGTAAGTTCAGAAGTTCTCTGTTTGTATTAACTTATACTTAAAATATAAGGATGAGAACACTGGGCATAGTGGCATGTGCTTGCAATCCCAGCAACTTAGGAGGCAAAGGCAGGAGGATTGCAAGTTTGAAGCCAGAGGCAGCCTGCATAACTTAGCAAGACCTTGTCTCAAAAAGTAAAAAATGGGTTAGGAATGCAGCATAGCTCAGTGGTAGAGCATTTGCAAAGCATCAGTGAGGCCCTGGGTTCAATCCCCCAGTACTGGGAAAAAGAAAAAGATGATGATGAGAAAACATCAGGGAGGAAAGTAACTTTAAATATATATACCTATCACTTCCAGAGGGAAACATTAGTCATTTATGCTTTGGTATTAAAATAATGATTCCTATCTTCACTGGTCTTTGACATATCTTTGAGTGCTACCATAAGGTAGGGATTCAGTTACTGCAAGGACCAACTCTCAAACGCCAACCCATTCTGTAACAAACAGATGTAATTCTTGGTACTGTTACAGAACACAGGAAGTTTAGCATTGCTTCCTCTGCAGCTCTGGTAAGAAGGGTGCACAACCGTCCCAGGACCATACTGGGATCGGATGTATTGTACTGGTGTATTCTAGTATGTATTCAGTATGTATTCTAGTATGTACTCTAGTATGTATTCAGATATATACTTCCAAATCATTTGTTAGACTTTGAGAAAGCCAGAATGAGTCAGCAAAATGTGATAATTTTTACTTTATCAAATGCTTTTTGAAGGCAAAGAGAGGTTAACTATAGAATTAATATGGTATTTAAAAGTAGGATTTTTATGAATAGCTAAGATGACATTATTAATCCTAAACTAAGAGGAATTTAAGGTGATACTTCAAACAGGGGGCTAGAGGGGATGATCTGAGGTAACGGGACCTTGAGAAATAAATACACGTAAGAATATAAACATCTATAGAAAATGGTCACTGTTGAGTTGTGCAATGGGATAAAAAGGGATAGGAGTAAGGGTAGATTTAGTTTCAAATCACCTGTTGTTTTTACCTTCCTTCAGTTCAAGCTGTAAAACCAGGACTTCCTATTGCTCAGATGCTTTCCAAAAAGTAAAAGAAGAGATGACTAAGAGTAGTAGGGGTAGGAACAGCCTTTTCTTTTTTTTGTAAATTTGTTAATAAAACTGCATTTGTTCAATAAATATTAACTGAATATTGACTGAGAGTCAGGCATTGGCTACATATACCAAAAAAGGACATGGTCCTGCCTATGCGTGTCCTCAACATCCATAATAGAAAGGGAAGCAGACCTGCTCCACAGTCTTGTTACATGGCGCTGCAGACGGTGCTATAACGGTGATAGGAGAGTAAAGACTCCTGCCTGGGGTGTCCAGAAAGCTTGAAACACAGAGTTAAGCACAGAATGTGGGTAGGACTGTTTGTGCGCTCATGTACAGAAAGATGAAATGAGTGTTCTTCCAAAAGAGACAGTAGCCTGTGCATTGTTATATCCACGGCCCTTTTCTGAAAGAGCCCAGAGGAACAGGAGGTGGAGCAGTTACCTACCATCTGTCTTGCCTCCAAGATGAATGGCTCTACTATCAGGGAGCCAGGTGCTACCATATAAAGACAACCTTTTTTGCACCTCACTAGCCTCCAGTCAGTGTACAGGTGGTACAAAGGATAGCACTTGCTAACTTATGCATGCCCTATGACAGCAAAGGGTAGACACAAGAGAGGGCAGGTGGTGGAACTAAATCTTTAATGCAAGACATACTATCTTGTCTCCATGTTGCTGGCAGATGGCAAAAGATAAGTGGTACTAGCAAATCAGCTTTACCCAAATTGATTGCCTGTGTCACACATCAAATTCACCAGAGTTGTTGTTGTTGTTGTTAGGTGCCGTCGAGTGGGTATCCGACTCATAGCGACCCTCATAGGGTTTTCAATGGCTGTTTCAGGATTGCCTTGGGAGTGGGTTGTCGGGTCCTTCTCCCATTTTTGTGGTGCTGGGAATTGAACTCGGGATGTCAGAGACTGCAGCGCAGCGCTCTACCAACTGAGCTAAATCCCAGAGAGTAAATACAAAAAAAAAAAAAAATCTGTTTTTCTCCTGACCTTGTGAGAAAAAGTAAAATGTGAATGAAACAGAGTTTAGACTGTAGAAACAAGAAGGAAGAAATGGGAGGCATGGACCTCCCTTTCTGCACCAAAGAACACAAAGAGAAGCACACAGATGAATGAGGGCTGCAAGGCACATGGACAACACCCACCACACTGTTTCTTTATGTAAACTTCAAACAGTACAGGGCAGATTAATTATAAAGAAAAAAGGAAACTTTTTCCCCAAAAGGAATATATGCAAGAGATATGTGCTTATTTGTAATTAGAATTTCCTTTGTTCTTTTCCTGGTACTGGAGGAAACATTTAGGATTGGGCAGGACTTATTTATCAGTTGTTTTTCACTAAACGATAGAATTTCAAATAGAATTCCTTGTTTGTAATATTTTAATGATGTTATTTTTAAAAAGTTAAGTAAAATCAGAGACCTTTAAATAAGTGTTCTGCTAAAAAATAAAAATAATTCAAAGTTTAAATATAAAAACTACTAAAAATTACAATGTAAAATAGCATAAATGACGCTTTTTGGATGTAAAACACTACTTTTACGTTATTTGCAGGAAAATGGATGGACTAGAGAACATCATTTTAAGTGAAATAAGCCAGACTCAGAAAGACAAATATCATGTTTGCCCTTATATGGGAAAGCTAGAGTTACTTTAAAAAGAAAAGAACTATGTATGTATATAAGATTGGAAAGTCTAAGGGGGTATATCTGGAAGGGAGAGGGAATCGATGGGGGGTAGGAGTAACGTGCGGAATAAATGAGGGCGTGAACAAGAACAAAATACATGATGCAACTGTGTGAAAATGCCACAATGAAATGCATTATACTGCATGCTAATTAAAAAAAAGTAAAACACTACCGTTTGTCTACAGATTGGACAACTGATTGCCCCAAGCCAGGAACCATATCGCCAGTATGCAATAATGCAGGGACCTAATGGAAAAAAGAGAGCGTTAATATTGATGTTTTAAAGACCACATATCCTGAAAAAATTTCAAATACTGAACAGTAGGAATTTATTTATTTATTTTTATTTTTTATAGTACTTGGGGTGCTGGGGTTTAGCTTAGTTGGTAAAGTGCTGCTCTGCACTTTCTGAGGACCCAGGTTCGAATTCCACCACTGCAAAAACGGGAGTACATGGCAACCTACTCCCAAAGCAATCCTAAAACAATCAGCCATTGAAAACTCTATGAGGGTCGTTATGAGTTGGACACAACTCGATGGCACCTAACAATAACATGGTACTTGAACCCAGGGCCTTGTATATACTTTTGCAAATGCTCTACCACAGGGCTGCATCTCTAACTCATTTTTTATTTTAGTTTTAAAATTTTGAGTCAGGCTCTTGCTAAGTTACGCAGGGTACTTATGTCCTCCAACTTGTAATCATCCTGCCTTCCTCCTTAGTTGCTGGGATTACAGGCATGCACCACTGTGTCCAAATAGCAGCATCTCATTTAAAGACAGTGGTTACTTTATCCAACCAACTCTTCAGGCAAACTCAAATCCGGCAACCATTCCCAATCATTAAAAATATTTTTTAAAACTTAGTTAAGGAATGGACATTTTTATGCACTGAAAAAGCAAGTATTAACTGTCTCAATGCTGTGAGGCCTCATAGAAAATGCTGTACTTCCTATGTAAAATACATAAAACAATAAACATCATTGTAAATATGACAACCAACAAATCACAGTGTAATTTTTCTGTTCAAAATTTGATTTGTTTTACAAAATTACAACTTTCATTTTTTAAGAGTTTAGAAAGCTAAATTATTGAAGTATTAATTAACAGGAAGTCGTATGAACAAAGAACCAAAAGAAACAAAGATTACATACTCTCTGCCCTAATAAAGATTTTGTAAAATTAATTAATTTATTCTTGCCATGCTGGGATCAAACCCAGGACTTCACACATGCTAGGCAAGCACTCTACTGCTAAGGTCACTCTACTGCTGAGCTAGATCTTTAGCTCTCTAATAAAGTTTATAGTTTAATATTTAAATCAACTCTTATACTAGATGAATTTTATTTTCTTCCTGAAGATACTGATGAGTGGCAAAACAGCTAAAGATGGCAGAACCGCCTAAAGGAAGAGTCTGTATGGCTTCAGAAGACCATAGGAACACTAAGTGGGAAAGTATTAAACTTTAGGCCTGTAACATGAAGAAATATTTTTACTCCCTGTTGTTCTCAAGGGGCAAATTCACTTTCTTCTCTGCAGCTGGGCCCCTGACTCACCAGGAATCTGAATGAGGCTGCTAAGTGCTGAAGTAACCTCCCCTCTACCCCTTGGACCACCCTGCATTCTTATTCCCACCTTAGCAACCTGACTTAACCCTCTGGTGTTTCTACCCTTAGAATTCAGAACAAGCAATGGCAATCTAACTGAGGTGGACATATCTTGAAATCTGTAATATTAAGTGAAAAAGAGTACAGAGAGGGATGCATTAGAGAGGAGTCTGTAGAGGAGAAAGGATTTGAACTGCACTTTATGGCAGGTAAGATTTACATAGGCAGAAAAAAGGAGTAAGGACAAGTCAGGTTTATAAACAGCAAGAACACAGGCTAGGGGCAGAGGTGAATGACGCATGAAGATGCTGGTGAACAAAAGATGCAAGAGCAGAGGCTGTCCAAATGGAGCATTACGGTGCCTGTGCAGAACAAGTTCACCAGATTCAAGATGAATTTAAAAGCTACACAATCTTATCTGATGCCTTTCCTCCCATAGTTCTGTGTTAATTAGATAATGTTTACTGAGGACTTTGAGCCGTCTGATTTCAAATAGGAACTGCATGGAAAGTAAATGTATTAATCTGTTAGTAGTATTACCATCTGTAAAGATGTCTTAACTTTACTATAATTTCACCCAAGAACTCAACCTGCTTTGACATATATTAAGCTCATTTAATCTCATGTCTTTTCTACAAATTGGGGCATAGGTTTCCTATTGTAAATTACATAAGGGCCACTTGCCTGCACTGAAAAACTATGGATGGCCCAGCAAGTCAAATGCTTCAGTTTGTTCAGACGTGCTATTAAATGTTTGATGTTTTTCTGTTCCTCAACCTTCTCCCTCCCCAGAAAGAGATACAGGTCTAAGTAGGATGGTGGGTGACCTCACTCAATAGATTTCATTGGAGCCATAATCTCTCTGAATCTGTTTATATGTAAAATGAGAATGAGATCTCACAAAGTCCAGTGGAGAATTAAAGTGCTCTTGATATACATGGTACTGATACGCTCCAACTACTACCCAAAGAAATACAATTCTCTTTGTTGAGAAGTTGAATAACCAGTTTTTAAAACTTCTCAAGAAGTGGAGCAGGATATCAAAAGCAATCTACCCTATTACCTGAGACTAGAGATAAAACCAAGACTATAATATAATCATTTTTCAATTGACAGAATTATAAACTCAGTGAATTAGCTAAGCCTGGGTTGGCAGATAAATTCATTTTACCTGCCAAACCTCCCTGATGGTTGACACCTGCCTAGAGGACTATACTAGAGGAGAACTGTGCTGGAGGAGGACTACGCTAGAGGAGGACTGTGCTAGCAGAGGGCTATACTAGAGGAGAACTGTGACAAAGGAAGACTGCCTTAGAAGAAGACTGCACTAAAGGGAGGGACTGTGCTAAAGGACTACACTAGTGGAAGACTGTGTTAGAGGAGGACTGTGCCAGAGGAAGACCGCCTTAGAAGAGGACTGCACTAAAGGAGGTCTGTGCTAAAAGACTATGCTAGAAAAGGACGGGGCTAGATGAGGACTACACCAGAAGGACTATACTAGAGGACTGCGCTGGAGGATGACTGTGCCAGAAGGACTCTGCTAGAGGACTGCACTAGAGGAGGACTGCACTAGAGGAGGACTGTGCTAGAAAAGGGCTATACTAGAGGAGGACTATGCTAGGAGATGACTGCACTAAAGGAAGTTTTTTCATTTGTGGGGTTAGACAGATGAAGTACACTTAGTGTACAGTGCATAGTGTGCATCCTCCAAAACTTTTACAGTCATAACAAGCAATGATGATAAATCTTCGTTCTCTATGAAATTTCTCTAGCTAGGGGGAGGGGTCAGGCAAACCAATGAGGGATGGCTACATGCTCTAGGTTTCTCTTTCTTTCTCCCCAGCTCTCTTGAGGTACTAACTCAGAGTATAGAGATATACCAAATTACATGTCAAAAGAGACTCTGAAACTTGCCCTAGAATGTCAAACAGTTAAAGTAAAACAAAGATATGAAGAAGTTAAGGAACTAAACAGATGATTTCAAAGGGCAGCTAGAGAAGACCAAATCAAATATTATACTGACATATTCAAAGACCTGGAGACAGAAAACCAAAAAGGAAGACTACACTCTGTTTTTCTCAAGCTTAAGGGACTAAAGAAAAAATCCAAGCCTCAAGTGGCAATAGTGAAGGACTCTACAGGAAAATATTAAATGATGCAGGAAACATCAAAAGAAGTTGGAAGGAATACACAGAGTCTTTATGCAAAAAAGAATTGGTAGATGACCAACCATTTCAAGAAGTTGCATATGACCAGGAACCAATGGTATTGAAGGACGAAGTGGAAGCTGCCTTGAAGGAATTGCCAAAACTTAAGGCTCCAGGAATTGATGGAATACCAACAGACATGTTTCAACAGATGCAGCACTGGAGGTACTAACTTGTTTATACTGAGATATTTGGAAAATAGCTACATGGCCAACTAACTGCAAGAGATCTATATTTGTGCCTATGCCCAAGAAAGGGGATCCAATCGAATGTGGACACTACTGAACGATATCATTAATATCACACGCAAGCAAAATTTTACTAAAGATCATTCAAAAACAACTGCAGCAATACATAGACAAGAAACTGCTGGAAAATCAAGCTGGATTCAGAAGAGGGAATGGAACCAGCGACATCATTACTGATGTCAGATGGATATTAGCCAAAAGCAGAGAATACCAGAAAAGGTATCTGTCTATGTTTTAGCAACTATGCAAAGGCATTTGACTGTGTGGATCACAATAAACTATGGATAACTTTGTAAAGAATGGGAATACCAGAGCACCTAATTGTATTCATGAGGAATCTGCACATGGACCAGGAAGCAGTCATTTGAACAGGACAAAGAAACATTGCCTGGTTTAAAGTCAAGAAAGGTGTGCGTCAGAGCTACATCCTTTCACCATACCTTTTCAATCTCTATGCTGAGCAAATAATCCACAAAGCTGGACTTTATGATGAACATGGCATCATGATTAGAGGAAGACTCATTAACAATCTGTGTTATGCAGAAGGCATAACTCTGCTTGCTGAAAGTAAAGAGGATTTGAAACACCTACTGATGAAGATCAAAGAACACAACCTTCAGTATGGATTGTGCCTCAACATCAGCAAAACAAAAATCCTTACAAATGGATCAGTAAGCCACTTCATGATAAACAGAGAAAAGATTGAGGTTGTCCAAGATTTTGCTTAACTTGGTTCTATAATCAACACTCATGGAAGCAGCAGTCAAGAAATTTTAAAGGACACATTGCATTGGGAAAAGCTGTGGCAAAAGACCTCTTTAAAGTATTGAAAAGTAAAGATGTCACATTGAAGACGAAGGTGCACCGGACTCATGGCATGGTATTTTCAGTCACATCATATGGTTGTAAAAAACGGACATTGAACAAGGGAGACAGGAGAAGAATTGATGCTTCTAAATTACAGTGCTAGAGACAAATATTGAATATACCATGGACTGCCAAAAGAAGCAACAGATCTGTCCTAGATGAAGTACAACCGGAGTGCTCCTTGAAAGCAAGGATGGCTAGACTATGTCTTCCATACTTTGGACATGTAGTCAGGAGGGACCAATCCCTGGGGAAGGACATCATGTTTGGGAGAGTGGTCAGTGAATGAAAAAGAGGAAAATCCTCAACTAGATGTATTGATACAGTGTCTGCAACAATGGGCTTAATTAAACATAAGTAAGATTGTATGCCTGGCACAGAATTGAAGAGTATTTCATTCTTTTGTATGTAGGGTTGCTATGAGTAGGACCTGACTCACCAGTACCTAACAACAACAAGACCAAAATGAAGATCTTGAGCAGAGTTCTTGACAAAAGAACCTTCCTGTCCTGGGAAGCTTGAACAACAAATGAAACTACCAAAATGTGAAGAATAAGGAGGGATTCAGAGAATCCATAACAGTACTGATACACTTAAAGTACTATGCAAAGAAACACTTGCTGTTGATTGAAAAGCTAAATTAGTTTTTTTTTAACTTTTGAACATACAAATGCTAAACAATACACTATCTACATACACACACACACACACACACACACACGTTATTTAGATGCTTAGTATGTTATTTAGATGCTAAATAGTCAGACCCAACTAAATAGCACCAAACACCCCCCAGCTGCACCACCAGCCCACTTTTTTTTTACTTTTTGAGACAGGGTCTCACTAAACAACAAAAATATTTGGTCAATAAGGAGAGCAGGATTATCAGAAGCAATCTACTCAGAAAAAGGAAAATGTGACAAAGAGAAAAGTAGGAATGCACCCTGTGTACACATATATATTGGTCTAAACAGTCACTTCAGGCATGTATAGCATGGCTTGCTTACCACAAAAAAGATGTCCACAGTTCGTTTCAATAGGGAATGAGGCTTGATGTAAGCAGATTGGGCAGTACATGTCGGTGTAGAACTGCTGTCGAGCAGCAGCAGGTGCATCCTGATCAGAAGACATACATGTTTATACCTTATATGCAGAGCTCTCAAAACCAGCAGATTATATATATTCAATAGTTTAAGAACTTATTAAGTTTGATAAGGTTATGAAGCTACATTTTTTAAAATTTAAGCTTCACAATACCTACCATCCTTCCTGAACGTAATTTAAAGGTAAAGACCTAGATTAACTGAGAGCTTTTCCTTTACTCTATCAGAATAAGTAAATTATTCCGAGTAGCACAAGGCTAAGCTAATGCATAAACTGAAGAATAAGAAATGTCAGGTTGGGGTGCAGCTCAGTGGTAGATCTCCTGTTTAGCATGTGTGAGACCCTGGGTTGCATCCTCAGTACCACCAAAAAGGAAAAGAAATGTCTGACAATTTTCTAAGTATTCACTTTTTTTCATTTTTAACAGCTTTTTCATTTAACAGCTGTCCTGACAATTGTAGCATACATGTTGGACCTGACAGGAGATCGAAATTAAACATTCAAAGACGAGTATTTGCTCATTTTCGAAGCAGAAAAATTTCAGGCCATGGTAACTTGAACTAAATCCTTTTCATTGTCATATTAGCAGATGTTAGTATGTTCTTCAGTTACAGCACTGCTGTGATTGACAGGAGGGCTGAATAGAATTACCAGTACAAGAAGCATGCAGATATCAAAGATCTTACTAGAATGTAAATGCCATGAGGGCAAGGACTCCATCTGCAGGACATCTTGTATTGCCTCAGGACCTAGGACAGTGTGTAGCACTAGCATAAAATGTTTTGATAGCACCCAGCACATTTCTTACAAAGTTGCTGACATTAAGAACATCTGTTGTTGTTGGTAAGGACATCTAATTACAAAAAATCAGATTCACTAAATATGATCTACTAACTATAAATTGAAAGATACTTGCCTTCTAATAATAAACCATAACTAAAGTTTCACTTTTTCTTTTTGGTGATACTGTGGGTTGAACCCAGGGCCTTGTGCTTGCATGCTTTGTAAGTGCTGGACCACTGAGCTGCACCCCTAGCCCATTTTTTTTTACTTTTTGAGACAGGGTCTCGCTAAATTACACATACTGCCTCTGGTCTTGAACTTGCAATCCTCCTGCCTCTGTCTCCCGAGTTGCTGGGATTATAGGCATGAGCCATTGTTTCTGGCTAAAATTTCTATTTCTTAAAACACTACTCACTTACCAGAATATTCTATATTCTCAAAAATTTTTAAAGCAATTGACAAAAACAAGCTGGGCATGGTGGCTCATGCCTATAATCCCAGCAACTCGCAAGCCAGAGGCAGGAGGATCACGGGTTTGAGGCCAGAGGCAGCCTGTGTAACTTAGTGAGACCCTGTGTCAAAATAAAAATAAAAAATGGGCTGGGGTGCAGCTCAGTGGTAAAGTGCAAAAGCTTGTGCCAGACCCTGGGTTCAACTCCACAGTACTGCCAAAAAAAGAAAAAAAGAAATTGACAAAAATAATTACCACTGCTGCTCTATAGAACCTTTAGCAGTAACAGAAATCCTCATCTGTGCTACACATTATGATAGCCACTAGCCACATGTGGCTACTGCATTCTCAAAATGTGGCTTGTGCTGGGTGCGGTGGCACATACCTGTAGTTCCAGCGGCTTGGGAGGAGGAAGCAGGAGGATCATAAGTTCGAGACCAGAGGCAGTCTGCATAATTTAGTGAGACCCTGTCTCAAAAAGTAAAAAAAATGGGCTGGGGATGCAGCTCAGTGGTCCAGCACTTGCAGAGCATGCAAGCACGAGGTCCTGGGTTCAAACCCCGGTAACCACAAAAAACAAAAAAACAAAAAAAAAAAAAAAAAAAAAAGTGGTGTGTCTCAAGGCCTGAATTTTAAATTTTATTTAATTTTAATTAACTTAAATTTAGATAGCCACAATTGGCTGGTGGTTCCCATTTTGGACAATACAGAAAAGGCTAAGTCAGTAGTTTAATTTCAACTTGAAGAAGTATAATGCCATGTATGAGGAAGGTGTGAGGTAGATGAATGGGACCATGGTGCAAAGAAATCTGGAAGGTCCATCTCAATCTGGAACTCATGTATAGCTGAACCTACTCATGTAACTGCTAATATGAATTTAAGCAAATCTCAGTGATCCAATGTTTTAATGCAAATGATAATAGCTGCCTTACTTATCATGTTTGAAGATTAAATAAAAGTTGTGAAATCACTTTGTAAATTGTAAAACACTATCCTAACATGGCCTGCAGCTGTAGCCCTGTGGAATCCGATCCCGTCAGATCTCAGAAGCTAAGCATGGTCGGGCCTGGTTATGCACCTGGATGGGAGACCACAGAGAAGCACTGACAATAGTGGTTTTCCCCTGTTGTACAGAGGGTCGCTATGAGTCGGATACCGACTCGACGGCACCTAACAACAACAACAACATCCTAACATGAATTATTGATGACTATAGCTCTGAAAGAGTACTGCTAATACACTTAAACCATTTTTGCATCACTCAGTTGAAGTTCCATGAGAGTATTTTTTTTTTTTTTTAGGCACAGTCTTGCTAAGTGGCCCAGACTGGCCTTGAACTTGCCATCCTCCTTCCTCTACTTCCCCAGTACTGGAATTACAGGTATGTGATACCACACCCAGCTTGGAGTTTTTGTCTGTATAGTTCACAGTTGAATTCCCAATGTGTGGCATATGGTCGAAGTTCAAAAAATATTTGGTAAATGGATAAATTATAAAATCTTCCCTGGAACTAAAGTTTGATTGGGTAGGAAAGCAGTTTTTTTTGTGCGGTGCTAAAAGGAAAGCAATTTTTAATTTTTGTTTTTAATGTTGGCTCTCTTGGTAGGACAGTACACAATATCCTACTTATTTCAGTCTTCATAAACCATATTACATTTCTGGTTCTTAGAGATTCCATCTGGTAAAAAGTAAAGAAGAGACAGATGAGGAGAGTTATCTTATTTGCCTAACTAGTTTTGTTAACTTTGGCCATTGAAGAAAAGTGGAGGCAGGGGAGACAAGCAAAAAGCAGCCCTCCTTTCCAGTCATTTCTTTGAAGGTTTAGAATGTATTTGATTAAAAATATAGGTTTTTTTTTGTTGTTTGTTTATTTTTGTGGTACTAGGGGTTGAACCCAGGGCCTCGCACTTGCGTGCTCTGCAAGGGCTTGGCCACTGAGCTGCACCCTCAGCCCAGTTTTTCACTTTTTGAGACAGAGTCTCACTAAGTTACGCAGACTGCCTCTGGTCTTGAACTTGTGATCCTCCTGCCTCCGCCTCCCGAGCCGCTGGGATTACAGGAATGCGCCACTGTGCCTGGCGTAAAAATATAGTTTTTTATTACCTTTCAGTTAAGGCCAATTACAGTAGAAGAACACCTCTTTTTTACAGCAAGTTAATAAAAAACAACATGCAAATATCTGAATAGATTACGACTAGGCAATTTTCTTAGTCTGAAAATATATAATCTATAAAACAATTTAAGGCAATTTGAAGCAAGAAAGAAGCCCCGTTTCAAAAAAAATAATTTACTAATGTTTCATCACAACTGCATACAAGGGGATTTATAACATCTACTGCTTACATAGGGCTAGGGTATAGCTAAGTCAGTAGAGTGCTCTTCTGAACTCTCTGAGGACCTGGGGTTCAATCCCTAGCACTGTAAAAACGGGAGAAGGATGTGACAATCCACTCTGGAAGCAATCCCCAAAACAATTAGCCATTGACAATCCTGTTAGGGTTGCTATGAGTCAGATACAACTCGACGGCACCTAACAACAAGAACAACAACTGCTTACATAAATGCACATATCATATAATATTACCTGTTCTGTTTGAAGTTGTTCTCGAAGCACCCTCACTAGCTCTTGGTTTTCTGGGTGAATGTTCTGATGTACATTTCTGTTAAATAGAATATAATAAATCTTGAACAAAAAATATTGTCAGATGAACCCGTCTGCTTTCTTGGTCTAATTTTTGACTTAGAACTACTAGTGACATAATAAATATAACTAATGATATATACCTGCACCCACTCCAGGACTGGGCACTGTAGGCTACTCAGCAGCAAGATGTGCCCTGACTCCTGGTCATAGGCTGACCTCCACTTTAACTGGCAAGTGATAAAATCCAGAGCCTGTCCCCTTGGGGATTTATTGTGACTACAAGCTCACAGAAAATATAAAGAAATGATCATTTCTTCTGTGAAATTCCTTAAAATAAGAAGCTCTATGATTCTACGTATTATTATACATTTGAACACTTTTCTACATCTAATTAGGTCTTTCTCCTAACTTTTCAGGTGTGAGGGGAAAGAGAGAGAGGGCAGAAACTAAAATTATATCATGTAGAAAGGTCCAAACTTAACACTCGAGTTACATCTTTTTTTTTTTTTTTTTTTTTTTTTTTTTTTTTTGTGGGACCAGGGAGTTGAAGCCAGGCCCTCACACATGATTTTGCAAGCCCTGTATCACTGAGCCACACCCCTAGCCCATTTTATATTTTTTATCTTGAGACAGGGTCTTGCTAAGTTATATAGGCTTCCTCTGGCTTTGAACTTTTGATTCTCCTTCCTCCACCTCCCAGGTTGCTGGGATTACAGATGTACAGCTCTGCTACTACGGGTGTACCCAGATACTACGAATATCTTTAAAAGCTAAAGTGGAGAATCAGGGGCAAGGAGCAGATAGGTGATGGGATGAAACATGAGAGCACTGAAAATCAGGAGTGGAGGCCAAGCTGGTGAGGTGGAGGTAAGGATTTACATTGGAATCACACTCAATTTTGTTTGGCTATGGACTTTCTCCCTTAAACTGAAACCTTTTGAACAATACACCTATATAGTCTCAAGACTATGCTACAGAAGAGCCTTTACTTTCTGGGTAAGCTGTATCTACCAGAAATTAGGAACTTTAATATTCTAATGTGGTAGGGAAAACTGAAGACCTCCATTCTGTATTTATTCAATTTTTAGTAAAAATGCAAATTTTAGAAAAGCTGATAAAATACTAGTTTGGTGAGGACATAAAAGCAATTTAAAGTTAAATTATCTAAATGGAAGTGCTACATACTGGTAAATGTAATGAAAATCCTTGACTTTAAACTCTAAATTTTGGTGGATTATCCCCCCACCCCTACCCCAGGACAGCATCTCACTACGTAACCCAGGCTGGCCTCGAATTCAGAATCTTCCTGCCTCTACCTCCTGAGTATTGGGATCATAGGCATATGCCTCCACGCCCCAAGACTGGTAGAATCTTTATTTTTAAATAAATTTCATAGGACTGAATAAATGATCTATGAAAGAAACCTATTTGTACACGAAAGCAATCTGCCAGGGAACAATCTATTTAGCACAGGAACCATCTCATTTAAATACTGGCGAATATCTAGCTAAACAGTATTTCTCTATTTTGAGGGAGTAGAAAATCATTCCATTTTCTTTGGGGGAAAAAAATGTGACTTTTCAGAGTACAGAAAGGAACCATATGCTTGGAAAGTCTTTACATTTAAAAGAATATGTAAGAATTCTTTTAAAATATATTTTTATTTCTATTTCAAGACAGGGTCTCACTAAGTTGTGTAGGACACCTCTGGCCTCAAACTTGCTGTCCTCGTGCCTCAGCCTCCTGAGTTGCTGAGATCACTGGTGTGTGCCATGGCACTGGAAGATGATGAATTCTTTAAGTAGTAGAATATCTGAAAAGCCATAGTACAGACAGAGAACAAGAACAAGCAGCCCAAGCTATCTGGGGTTCAGGGAATCTCATGTGAGTGGCAGGTATAAGTACAGAACCACAAGTTTAGAAAATAATGTGATAACTAACACAGACTGAAAGCCAAACTAGAAAATTTGGGATGTGATACACCTGAGCTGTAAGAAAATGACAGGCCATCTGACACTAAGGAATCTTAGAAGCCACCCAGGAAGGTGAGGCACTAACAGGACTGAATGAAATATATTCACTGTGACTGTTGTCTGTTGTGAAGGCCGTAGGGCCCTTCTTTGTTCTTTGGAATGAGAACAACCAAAACCAAGAAAGCAGGTAAGTTTTAGGTAGTCCTGGAAAGGAGCCAGAAGCCTTTAGTATGCAGAAGAAATGATACTAACACCAGGGAGAGGAAAGTGCGTGTGAGTCAGAGTACACAAGTATACGGGACCCATGTCAATAATAGCAGCTGGTAGTGATACCCTAAGAAGGAAAATGAACCAAAAAGAGACTAATTACAACTATGAAACACTGCTGAAAGACAACATGAATAAATGGAAAGATCTTGGTTTCACAACCCAAAGTGATCTGTCTATAGATCTGATGCAGTCTCTATGAGAATCCCAATGGCATACTTTGCAGAAATAGAAAAACACATCCTAAAATTCCTGTGGAATCTCAAGGGTCTCCAAACAGCCAAACAATTTGAGAAAGGACAAATCTTCCTGACTGGAAATTTTACTACAAAGCTACAAGTATTCAAAATAGGGCAACACTGTCATAAGGATGGTTTATAAACCAACGGCCTGGAATGCAGAGCTCAGAAATAAGCTCTCACATCTACAGTTGCTAGAGACTCAGTGTTTGTGGCCCTCCCTCTCCCCAAATTCATATGTTGAAACTCTAATCCCTGATGTGATAATATTTGGAGATAGGACCTTGGGGAGGTAATGAATTCATGAGAATTTCACTTGTGTGGTGGATTTAGTGCCCTTGTAAGAAGAGACATGAGCTGGGTATGTAGCTCAGTGGTACAATACTTGCCTAGCATATGCAAGGCTCTGAGTTCAATCCACAGCACTGAAAGAGAAAGAGAGAGACAGAGAGAGAAAGGCGGGGGAGGGGAGGAGACAGAGGGAGAGAGAGAGAAAGGTGCCCAAGGAGCTGGGGGTGCAATATGTGCTTAACACAGAAGGCCCTGCTTTTAATGGAGGAGGAGCAGGGAGTAGAAAGAGGAGGAAAAGGAAGAAAACAAAGAAGAGACATTAAAGATATGCCTTCTTTTCTCTATTCTCTTCCCTGTGAAGACACAACAAAAAACAGCCACCTGGAAACCAGGAGGGGGCTCTTGCCAGGCACAGGATCCAGTGAATCCTTGGGCATAGTTTGGATCCTGAGTGTCTCCCAAAGACCCCTGCATTAAATGCCTGGTCTTCAAAGTCATCAGTTTGGGAGGTAGTAGAGCCTCCTGGGAGGTCTTCAGGTCATTGGGACTATGGCCCTGGAGGGAATTTTGGCACCTTAGTTCCTCCCTCTTTCCTTTGCTTCCTAATGATGAAGTGAGCAGTTTTACTCTGCCACACCTTCCTCCCACAACATGTTGCTTCTCCATAGGTCTAAAGCAGCAGGGCCAATTGTTCATGGACTAGAACCTCCCAAACTGTGAGCCAAAATAAACCGTTTCTCTTTATAAGTAGATCATCTCAGGTATTTTGTTATAGTGATGGTAAGCTGATCTTGGGTGTCTTTCCTTCTTCTTTTCTTTCTTTTTTTTTTTTTTTTTCCCCAGTACTAGGGATTGAACCCAGGGCACTTCATCACTGAGCTACACCCTCAGTCTCTTTTTATCTATTTTTTATTTTGGGACAGGATCTTTCTAAGTTGTGCAGTCTGCCTCTGGCCTTAAACTTGCAATTCTCCTGCCTCAGCCTCCTGAGTCTCTGGGACTACAGGTATGTGCCACAACACCCAGCGTGGTCTTGGATTTCCTAACTGTGAGAACTGTGAGAAATAAATTGTTGTTCAAGACATTCAATACATGGCCATTTGTTATAACAGCCCAAACTGACTGAAATAATGGTTAACTGATTTTTTGGCAAGAGCATCCAGACCATTCAATAGGGAAAGTACAGTCTTTTAACGAATGGTGCTGGGAAAAATGGATATCCACAGGCAAAAGAATAAATAAGACCCTTACCTAACATGATAATGAATAAAATTAATGCAAAATGGTCAATGAATTAAACTTAAGAATTAAACTTAAGAGAAAAAAACACAGATTTGCATAAATCTTCATGACTTTGTATTTGGCAACAATTTCTTAAGTATGAGACCAGTAGCACAAGCAATAAAAGAAAAAATAAGGGATACAGAAGCAGTTCTGTGGTAGAGTGCTTGCCTAGCATGTGCAAGCACCACACACACACACAAAAAGAAAGAAAAAGAAAAAGAGAAAAAGAAAAAGGGAAAGAGAGAAAGATAAAGGAAAGAAAAAAGAAAAAAGAAAAGAAAAGAGAGAAGATGAGTTGGACTTCATTAAAATTAAAAACTCCTGTGCCTCCAAAGATACTATCAAAAGAGTGAAAGAATTTCACATAATGGAAGAAAATACATGTCTAGCAATAACATGGGGCTGGGATTTAGCTCAGTTGGTAGAGCACTGTGCTGCAGTCTCTGAGGTCCCGAGTTCGATTCCCAGCACTGCAAAATTGGGAGAAGGGCCTGGCAATCCACTCCTAAGGCAATCCCGAAATAGTCAGCCATTGAAAACCCCATGAGGGTTGCTATGAGTCAGATACTGACTCGACGGCACCTAACAACAACAACAAGCAATAACATAAGAATACATATAAAGAATATTTATAGCTCTAAAACAAAAGTAAACAACCCTACTCAAAACCGCAATGAAATACCACTTCATTTGCATGAGGAAGGTTATTATAAAAAATAATAGTAAGTGTTGGCAAGGGTGCTGAGAAACTCGAGCCCTTGTGAATGGCTGGTAGGAATGTGAAACAAAGCAGCCACAGTGGAAAACAGTTTAGAGGTTCCTGAAAAAGTTAAAAATACCAGCCTTAGCAACATAGTAAGGTCTTGTCTCCTAAAAAAAATCTAAAACACAGAATTATCATATGACCCTGAAATTCCAATTCAAAGGACTCAAACAGATACTGGTACACCAGGGTTCACGGCAGCATTATTCACAAGAATCAAAAGGTGTGAATAACCCAAATGTCTATCACCAGATGAATGGATAAACATATGATGAAATATTATTTAATCATTAAACAGGATGAAATTCTGATACATGCTATAACATAAATGGACTCTGAAAGCATTATGGGAAGTGAAATTAGCCAGACACAAAAGGACAAATGTTGTATGATTCTACTTCATGAGGTACCTAAAAGAGGCTAATTAGTTAAGACAAAAGTGGAAAAGAGATTACCAGAGTCTGAGGACAAAGGAATGGGAAGTAATGGTTTAAATGGGAACAGTTTCAATTTGGGATGATGAAAAAGTTCTGTAAGTAGATAGTGATGATGGCTATACAACAATGTAAATGTACTTACTGCCACTGAATTGTACAATTAAAGATGGTTAAAATGATAATTTTTATGTTATATATATTTTACCACAGTACAAAACACAATTGATTAAAATAACTAAATCTATCAAAGAAATTAGAAAAAAGGGACAAGAGTTTCTTCGAATTTGCCAAGCGCCGTAGCACACGTCTGTAATCCCAGCGGCTCTGGAGGTGAAGGCAGGAGGATCGAAAGTTTGAGACCAGAGGCAGTCTATGTAACTTAGCAAGACCCTGTCTCTAAAGTAAAAAAAAAAAAAAAAAAAAAAAAAGGGCTGGTGGCGCAGCTCAGTGGCTCAGCACTTGCAAAGCATGCAGGCATGAGGCCCTGGGTTCAACCCCCAGTACCAGGGGAAAAAAAAAAAAGTTTCTTTGAATTTGAACTACCTAGCTATCTCTTTGGGAGAAGGGCCTGTCAATCCACTCCCAAGGCAATCACGAAACAGTCAGCCATTGAAAACCCTATGAGGGTCGCCATGACATGGATACTGACTCGATGGCACCTAACAACAACAAGCTATTTCTTGCTAATTGACTGCCTCTGTTGAAGTAATAGGACTATAACTGTGAATAAATTTGAACATGGAGAGCTGGAACTTAAATACCCAATCACACAATGGACTCAAGACAATGTCTAAGTAATGGGAAGCTCTCCACGTGATTTGAAATTATTTGTTTGGTTGAGCCAGGAGGTCATCATTTATCTCCACCATTCCACCTTGGTTCTTTGTGTGAAGCCACAAAAGAGTAAAACTAATTTTTTGTTTTGTTTTGTTTCTGAGATGGGGTCTCACTATGTTGCCAAGGCTGGTCTCCTTCCCTGGCTCAAGTGATTCTCCTGCCTCAGCCTCTGGAGTTTTGGGACTGACTCTAAGCATAGGATACAGAACTGAGCTGAATTCTTTAACAACACAGCCCTCCTCGTATTTAAAGACAGTTTGTATATCTGATGGCCCCTTTCTCTAAGCTAGATATCCCCAGTTCCTTCAAGTGTTTTGAATTACATGTTTCTGTAACTTTTGCCATTCTGATCCTTTCCCCTGAATATTTTCCAGTTTGAAATGATTGTCCCAAACTGAATGTGATCTAAATATAACCTTTAGCTGTCTTTTTTTTTTGGGGGGGGGGGTACTTGGGGATTGAACCCAGGTCCTTGCACCTACTTTGCAAGTGCTCTACCACTGGGCTGCAACCCCAGCCCATTTTCATCTTGCGATAGGGTCTCACTAAGTTACACAGGCTGATTCTGGTCTCCAACCTGTAACCCTCCTGCCTCCACCTCCTGAGTCACCAGGATTACAGGCCTGAGCCACCACGCCTGGCCTCAGCTGGTTATTTTTATAAATGTACCATATACTATCAAGTTTTTGGCATCTATAATACTTAATTGCCTTATTAAATGGAAATTTTTAGTTTGGGCTTCATATTATTCCAACCTGTGGAGAAAACCCTTTTATTATATAAGTAATAAATATTCACAATACAGAAATCATAAAACTAATTAAAATGGTATTTATAAATAAAGTTAAATCTTATAATTTTATTTTGGGCAGTACTTGGGATTGAACCCAGGGCCTCATACATATTTTGGAAACGCTGTACCACTGAACTGCATCCCAAACCCCCTTAAATTTTTTTTTTTTTAATCTCGTGACAAGGTCTTGCTAAATTACACAGGCTGTCTCTGGCCTTGAACTTGTGATTTTTCTGCCTTGTGAGTCTCTGGGATTACAGACATGTACCACTCCGCTTGGCTTTAAAAATAAATTTTAAATGGGCTACTGTATCAATGGTTTTGTGATCTGTAGAGGGTTCTTTTTTTTTTTTTTTTCCTTCAGGTGCTGGGGGATCAAACCCAGGGCCTCACACATTAGTCAAGAGGCTCTACCACTGAGCCATGTTCCCAGTCCCAAAAGTGCTTTAATGGACAAAATTGTATATATGTATAATGTACAACATGATCTTCTGAAATATGTGTATATTGTGTATGCTGATAAGCATTACTTTAGGATAGATTGTATTTTCAAAGTGAATGAAATGGAGACAAAAGACTTGGATGAATTGTTCAAGAATATTATGGCAATGTCTCTATTTAAGTTTTTTTTGCTACCTCTCCTTATGCAGACATATTTTAGTATTTTTTACATTAGGTTGCCCATGGGTGTCACTTGCTTGGGTGCCTCGCTCTCCTGTTGCCACTCTAGCTATCATTCCATGCTCAGGAGGCTTCTTCCCTCTTCCTCTTCCTCATTCCATGTTGATAAGCCTGCTTCTTCCTTCTTCCTCCTTCCCTCCTCCTCATTCCATGCTGTAAAGACTGCTTCTTTCTTCTCCTCTTCCTCCTACTTTTCTAAAAATTCATCTGAACTGAAATTGTGCATCCTTTGACTAAAACTTCCCTAGGCACTGGCAACAAACATTCCATTTCTGCTTTGATTAGTTCAACCTTTTTACCTTCCACACGTTAGTGAGCTCATGTAGTATTTGGCTTTCTGGGTTCATCTTATTTTAGTTAGCCTAATGTCTTCTAGGTTCAGCCAAGTGGCTACAAATGTCAGAATTTGTACTCTTTTTAACTGTGAATGATATTCCATTGTGTATGTGTGTGTTGCATCACATTTTCTTTTTTCTTTTTGTTTCTTTAGGATAGGATCTTGCTATATAGTCCTGGCTGGCCCAGAACTCATTTATCTAGACTAAGCTGGCTTTGGATTTGTATCAATCTTCCTGCCTCTGCCTCCCGAGTGCTGAGATTATAGGTGTGTGCGATCATGCCCAGTTTATGTATCACCTTTTCTTTTTACTTATCTGCTAATGGACACCTAGGTTGATCACATATCTTAGATATTATAAACAATGCTGAAATGAACATGAGACTGCAGATATCTCAACATAATGGCCTAATTAGGCCTTTCTATGTATATCCAGAAGTATTATTACTGGATTGTATGGCAGTTCTAGTTTTCATTTATTTAAGGAACCATCATGGTTTTCCACCAACAATGCACCAATGTTCGCTTTACTCCACATCCTCATGAACATGTTATCCTTTCTCCTGTGAAAAGAGCCATCTATGTGCGTCATCTTCAACAACATTCACTAATGTCTTATAGTTTCCAATGCATAGATCTTTCACCTTCTTGGTTAAATTTATTTTTTGATGCTATTGTTAATGGTATTGTTTCCCTGATTTCCTTTTGAGACAGTTCATTGTTAGTGTACAGAAATATTATTAACTTTTCTATAGGGATTTTGCATTCTACAATTTTATTGAACTTATATGTTCATTCTAACAGTTTTTGTTTTTGTTGTTGTTGAGTCTTTAGAGTTTTCCAAATATAACCCGTACTGGTATGATGCTTCTGGAGTTACATATAATCCCATGACGCATGTACCTGCTCTTAGGTAAGTACTATAGTGCCCCTTGTCTGGCACCTGCCCAGGGCTCTATTTTGCAATAGTAGGTAAAGAATAAGATCATGTCATCTGCAAACAGATAATTTTACTTCTTCCTTTACAATTTGGATGTTTTTTATTTGTTTTTTCTTGTCTAACTCTCTGGCTAACATTTCCAGTACTATGATGAATAGAAGTGGCGAAAGTCGCCAATCTTGTCTTGTTCCTGATCTTAAAAAAAAAAACCTTAGAAGAAAAGTAAAAACATTTTTCAGTATGATGCTTGCTGTGGTCCTGTCATATGTGGCCTTTATTATGTTACAGTACATTCCTTATATATCTAATTTGTGCAGAGTCTTTATCATGAAAGAATGTTGAATTTTGTCTAATACTTTTTAAGCATCATTTGACATCATCATGATTTTTGTCCTTCATTCTATTAATGTACTGCATCAAACCCATTGATATATGTATGCCAAGCCACTCTTGTATCCCAAGGATAAATCCCAGTTGCTTATGGTGTATGATCCTTTTTACGTGCTGTTGAATTCAGCTTGCTAGTGTTTTCTTGATAATTTTTGCATCTACATTCCTGCAGGATATTGGCTTGCAATTTTCTTTTCTTGTAAAGTCTTTATCTGACTTTGGTATCATGGTAACTTTAGTCTCAGAGAAGGAGTTAAGAAGTATACAGGTGCATGCCTGTTATCTCAGTGACTTGCAAGGCTGAGGCAGGATTGTGAGTTCAAGGCCAGAGGCAGCCTGTGCCACTTAATGAGACCCTGCCTCAAAATAAAAAGGGACATGAGTGCAGCTCAGTGGTAGAATATTTGCCTAACATGCATGAGACTCTCGGTTCATGCACCCAGCACTGCAACAAATAAACAAACCAACAGCAACAAAAGTATACTCTCCTCTTCAAGTCTGAGAAAGACTGATATTATTTCTTCTTTAAATGTTAAGGCTAGATGTTATTCCATTATGTATATCTGCCATATTTTGCTTAGTCATTCATCTGTTAAGGGACACGTGCAATGCTTCCACTTATTTTAGCTCCTATGAATAATGTAGCTACGAACATGGATATATAGATATACCTTTGAATCACTACTTCAATTATTTGGGGTATATGACCAGAAGTGGAACTCCTGGATCATATGGTTATTTTATTTTTAGTTTTTTGAGAAACTCTCATAATGTTTTCCACAGCAGCTGCACCATTTTACATGCCCATCAATAGTGCACAAGGGTCCCAATGTCTCCATATCATCACCAATACTTTTTATTTTGTGTATGTTTTGTAGTACCATACTTATGGGTATGAGGTTGTCTCTCACTGTGGTTCTGATTTTGCAATTCCCTAATAATTAGTAGCAGTGAACATCTTTTCATGTACTTATGTGCCATCTGTAGTTCTTCTTTGGAGAAATGTCAATTCAAATACTTTGTTTACGAATTCGGTTGTCTTTTTATTATTGAGTTATGGATACTTTGTTCTTTTCTTCTTTCTTTCTTTTTTTTTTTTTTTTTTTAATGTACTGGGGTTGAATGCAGGGCTTCATCCATGCTAGGTAAGTGCACCACTTACGTAGCATCTCCAACCCCCTTTTTATTTTTTCTTTAGAGACAAGGTCTTCCTAAATTGCACAGGATGCCTCTGGCCTTGAACTCATGATCCTCCTGCCTCAGCCTCCCGAGTCACTAGTATTATTGGCTTGAGCCATGGCACCCAGCAAGTTATGAATTCTTTATACCATATATTCCAGATAGAAGTGCTTTAACAGCAACATTATTCACAAATACTTTCTCCTCCTCTGCAGGGTTTTTTTTTTTTTTTTTTTTTCATTTTCTTGATGACGTCCTTTGAAGTTGTTAATTTTGATGACATTTGATTTGTGTACTTTTGTCTTTTGTTGCTCATGCTTTTGATATATCTTAGATCCTTGTGAAATCCAATGTTGTGATGATTTACTGACTCTTAATTTTTTCTTCTAAAAGCATTGTATTAGTACATTTTCCACTGCTATAACAAAATATTTGAGGGTGAGTATTTTATAAAGAAGAGACTTATTTGGCTTACAGGTTTGGAGGCAAAAAAACCAGGGAGGAGTTGGCCTCGCTCTTCTATAACAATTAATTGAAATCTAACTGGGGATCCCACCAGAACTAAGTTAATCATTTCCAAGGACAGTGCTCTTGATGACCTAACCTCTTCCCACTAAGCCTCATCCCTTAAAGGTTCCATACCACCTCCCAACAATGCCACTCTGAAGACCAAGCTCCTAACACATGAACCCTTTAGGGACAAACCACAACAAAGCCAGAGTAAGTATTGCAGCTATTTCTCTTAAGTTTAAATCTTTGACCCATCTTGAGTTAATGTGCTGTGTATGGGTTCAACTTCATTCTCTTGCATGTAGCTGTCTCAGCACCATTTTTAAAAGTTTTTCCATACTGGGTGGTCTTGACACCACCCAGTTGACTATAGATTTATGGGCTGGCCATTTCTGAATCTCAATTCCATTGCAGCAGCACACTGGCTACTTTCCCAGCTGATAATCTAGTAAGTGTGCTTTGTATGTTTTCTTCACCTGACTTCCTGCTAAAGATGAACAAAACATACTACCAGAGTCTTGCGGCTGTACAGTGTCCTCTTGCCTGGTTTGTATGAAAGCATTATTGAGTAGTGCTAAGAACAATGTGCCAGCCAGGTATGAAATGGTGTTAATCTGCTCTCATTTATCTACCACGTCACCTTTATGTCCACAGGTGTGCCACCAGCACCACTCCATAAAACATCTGTGCAGAGGTAAAAACAAAGATTGACTGCCATTTCTTTCTAAGCATTCACATTCTGTTTAATAATCCTTTCTATATTTTTTTATAGGAAACACACTGATTTGTATCTTGGGGAATTAAAAACTTGCAAAAATCTAGTGTCTTCATATTGTTATATAGGCATCTGAGAAATTTAAATATTTTTCCTGGCTCTGTAAGAATCAATTAAGACTAATTAGGTGGGCACAGTGGCACACACCTCTAATCTCAGCCACTTGGGAGGGTGAGGAAGGAGTTCAAGGCCAGAGGCAGCCTGTGTAACTTAGGGAGACTCTGACTCAAAAAATAAAAAAACAAAAAATGGGCAGGGAGTGCAGTCCAGTGGTAGAACGCTTGCAAAGTATGTGTGAGGCCCTGGGTTTAACCCCCAACTATCACAAAAAAACATTAATTAAGATTAATTCTAACTTTAATCTCTTTTACACTGTACAAATGGCTTTGGTTTCATTTTTTGCTCAGATTTCCCATTTAAAAACTGAAAGTATTTTGTACTTATTATTTATATCAGCTACGACTTGGTGGATTCAATTATGAAAATTAATTTTATTAAACTATGATATTCCCATAGGAAATATTAACATTTCAATCAAAATACAGATGATGCATTTAAACATTCTCTGGTAAGACAGGAAAAATATATGTTAGCATTCAGAGCTTAATGGAAAATCAAATACTTTCATATACATATATGATTACTGAGATCAGCTACTTGCTTTTCATAGTAAGTATTACATATTATTAGATGGAGTCAAAGAGTCATTGACCTTTGGAAAGACACAGTATTTCAATTCATTTGTCCTTTAGTCTCACCTGAATAGTGCATATACCAGGGTACCAATCAAAGTGAAACTGACCACAACTGCCACAAGTACTTGGTCACTAACTCCTTCTATAACTGAATCATCATCCAGTTTCAAACTCTGAACTTCACTTTGATATTTGGCCATTCCAGGTCTAAAATATGAAGAAACAAAAGTTATAAAAGACACAGCAAAAATTAAATATATCAATAAAAGTAATATAAGTACAGCTGACTTCTAATATATTTAATATTTATAACATGCTCTTTATGTAGGCTACATTAAGTGTAACTCCAGTAAAGATTCCCCTATTAAGGAATTCCTTAAAATCTGTCAGAAACATTATTTTGGGGAGTAGAAAATGCTATTTTCTTTGAGGAAAACAGCTACTATACTTTATCATCCATTTACGTTTTTAAAGACAAAACTTTTTTTTTTTTTAGTTTTTTAACTGTAAAAATTTATGAGGTAGTTGTTGTTAGGTGCCATCAAGCGGGATCTGACTCATTGAGACCCTAAGTACAACAGAACAAAACACTACTCAACATTATGCCATGCACATCATCTTTTTATGCTCGAGCCCAGTGTTACAGACACTATGTTTCTTCTCATTTTGAGTCATGCCACACCAGCGAAAGGAGGTCCCATGGGCTTTATTCCATTCTCATCATTAAGGTTGACTCAACTTTGAGGAGGCAACTTTTCCCCAGTCATTTCTTGAATGTCTTCCAACCTGGGGGCTCATTTTCTGGCACTATATTTGACAGTGCTTCTCTAATATTCACAGGGTTTTCCATAGCTAATTGTTTTGGGAGTGGGCTGCTGTGTTCTTCTCCCTCTTCTTCCTTAGTCTAGAAGCTTAGGTGAAGCCTGTCCACCATGTGTGGCCCTGCTGATATCTGTAATACTGGTGGCATTTCTCTCAACATCACAGCAACACACAAGCCCACACAGCAAGACAAGCTGATAGACATGTGGGAGAGAGTAGTAATTCTGTTCATTTATACAATGTGCAATTATTAAACAGGGATTGCTGACATTTGCATTTCCTTAAATATTATACAACAAAATTTTTTTGATTAGCATGCAATGATAATTGTACATATTTATTAGTACATTAGGACAAAACTTTAAAATACCCTTTCTTCTTCAGGCTTAGCTCCTTTAAAGAAAAAGAGACCCTTCTCATCCAATTAATCTTTTCTAACTCCTGGATACCAAAAAGATCTCCAATTAGATCAGATCCTTCTTCTTAAGACCACTGATTATGTCTTACGGAATTTACCATGTATGGATAGAAAAAGAAATACATTGTGATCTTCTACAAATATTCCTATATTCCCTAGCATATGCTCTGTACACAAGAGGACCTAATAAACATTTATTTAAGTAAAAAGGACTTACTACACTTACAATATTAGTAATTTGAAAAGTAAAATACATTGAGGCTACAGGACACTTATATTTATACTAAGACTACTTGAATTAATGAAAATTCTGGTACTTGAAAAACTATTAGCCTCACCTGCAACTAAGACAGGTTATGGTTCAGAATTCTTTGAACTGCCTGAAATATGGACTCACTGGGAGGCTGCATTTCCTTATGAAGACACGAGGGAGGATATGAAACTTTCTTTCCCATACTCTAAATCAGAGAAAAGTGGCAGTACCTAATTATACTCCAACCACACTGGAGTCCAAACATCACAGGTAATTCATAGTTTTTTCAGATGACAAAACTATAAGGTTTAAAGTCTTATAAGATTCCTAAAGGGAAATAAAGGAAATAGATATTTAATTAAATATATGTGACATTATAATTAAAGATGTGCATTTATGTAACTTTTTCCATTGACGGGCTGTGGTTTAGCTCAGTTGGTAAAGTGCTGCTCTGCACTCTGCGGTGCTGGGTTCAATCCCCAGCACTGCAAAAACAGAAGAAGGACCCGGAAGCCCACTTCCAAAACAATCCCAAAACAATCAGCCACTGAAAATCCTATGAATAGCAGGGAAGCACTGACATAGGGCTGGGCATAGCACAGTGTTGGTGAGTGTTCTGTTCTGTTGTACATAGGGTTGCTATGAGTGGGACCTGACTCTATGGCACCTAATAATGATTGCATTGAAAAGAGTTTTATCCTGTGAAAGCCTATAATCCCAGCAACTCAAGAGGTATAGGCAGTTGTTCAAATGATTCATAGCCACCAAGCCAGCATTGCAGAGGATCCTTAATCAAATACCACATACATGGGAGGTAAGACAACCCCACTACAAGATCAAAGAAATGAACAATAAATATGAGAGGAAATTAAGAAAGAAATAAAATAAATATGAATCAAAAACCAGCAACAAGTACCGAATTGATGCATAATAAGTACCTCTCAAAAATTACTCAATGTAAACAGTCTTAACTCACCAGTTAAGAGACACAGATGGGCCAACTAGATTACAATACATAAACCCTCAATATGTGGCATCTAAGAAACTGACCTAACCCATAAAGACTACAAAAGGTTGAGAATTAAAGGCTGGAAAACAATATACCAAGCAGGGGGAAAATAAAAAAAAGCAGGAGTTGCAATCCTAATTTCGGACTGATTCGACTTTAATTCCAAACTAACCAGAAGAGACAAAGGACACTACATATTACCAAAAGGAACAATCAGTCAGGAACCCATATTGTTACTTAATATATATTCTCAAAATGCAGCTTCATAAAACAAACATTACTGGAAATAAAGGAACACATTGGACTACACACAATAATTATGGGAGATTTCAATACCTTACTTACACCAAGAGACAGGTCATCAAAACAAAAAATCAGCAGAAAAATGAACTTAAATTGCACCACAGACCAACTGGAACATACAAATGTCTACAGAATATTTCATCTATCTGATGAGGAATACACATTCTTCTCAGCACCACATGGAACACACATCTATGTTCACACAAATGGCCTCAACAAATACAAAAAAGTAGAAGTCATCCCCTGTATCTTAACTGATCACAGTGGAATTAAATTAGAACTCAAAAACAAGAAAAATTTCAAATATTTTACAAATTCATGGAGACTAATACACTGCTGAATAACCAATGGGCTATCAAAGAAATTAAAGCAAAAATTTTTAAATTCCTGTCATCAAAAGAGGATGACAACACATCCTACCCAAATTTATGGGATATAGCAAAGGCAGTTCTAAGAGGGAAGTTCACAGCACTGAGTGCCTTCATCAGTAAGTTATGGAAGGCCCAGGTAAAAACAGACACATCTCAAGGTATTAGAAAGCCAACAACAAACCAATCCAAAAGGAGTACTCAGACAGATATTATTCAGATCAAGGCAGAGATATCCCAATTAGAATCTAAAAAGATAATTCAAAGAATTAATGAGACTAAGAGCTGGTTCTTTGAAAAAATTAATAGAATAGATGCTCCCCCTAGCAAGTCTCACCAGTGAAAGAAAGAAAACACCAAAATTGAAAAACTTATTAGAGATGAGAAAGGAATCATAACCATCAATGTCAATGGAACCCAGAAAATCATCAGGGAATACTTTGGGAAACTGTATTCCCCCCCAAAAATGAACATGTAGAGGAAATGGATAAATTTATTAACACATATGATTTACCAAAATTAAGCCTGGAGAACATAAGCAATCTAAACCAATCCATTACATACACCGAAATAGAGAAGGTAATAAAAAGCCTCCCAACAAAGAACAGCTCAGTCTCTGACAGGTTCACAGAATTCTATCAAACCTTCAAAGAAGAATTAATACCAATTTTCCTTAAACTATTTCAAAAAGTAGAAAAGGAAGGGGCACTCCCAAACTCATTCTATGAAACCCCCATCACCTTGATACTTAAACCTGTCAAGGACATATCTAAGAAAGAGAACTATAGACCAATTTCCCTGATGAACATAGATGCAAAAATTCTCAACAAAATCCTGACAAGCGAATTCAGCAACACATAAAAAAGATCACACATCTTGATCAAGTGGGCTTTATTCCACAGATGGAAGGCTGGTTCAACATGCAAAAATCAATCAATGTAATTCAACATATCAAGAGACTTACAAACAGAAGCCACATGACCATCTTGATCAACTCTGAAGTCTTCGACAAGGTGCAACACCCTTTCATGATAAAAACTCTGGAGAAGATAGGCATAATAGAGAAATATCTCAACATCATAAAGGCCATTTATGCCAGACCTACAGCCAATATCATAGTAAGTGGAGAAAAATTGAAACCATTTCCTCTAAGATTAAGAACAAGGCAAAGATGTCCACTCTTTCCTATCTTATTCAATATTGTGATCAAAGTTCTAGTCAGAGCAATCAGACAAGAGAAAGAAATCAAAGGGATGCAGATACATAGGCAAAGAGGAGATCAGGTTATCCTTATTCATGGATGGATGACATGATCTTTTACTTAAAGGACCCCCCAGAACTCCTCTAGAAAACCTGTAGACCTAATTAACTTCTTTAGCAAAGTAGGAGGATACAAAATGAACACTCAAAAATCAGTAGCCTTCCTTTACACCAACTGTGAGCAGGAAGAGAAGGAAATTAAGGCAACAATCCCTTTCACAATAGCCCACCAAAAACTTAAAGACTTAGGAATCAATTTAACCAAAGACCCAGAAGATCTCTACAAGAAAATCTTCAAAACGTTAAAGAGAGAAATTGCAGAGGATACTAGAAGGTGGAAGGACTAAAAATGGCTATACTACCAAAAGCAATTTACAGATTTAATGCAATCTCCATTATAATCCCAAAGACAAATTTTGAAAAAAACAGAAGAAATAATCCAAAAATTCATATGGAAACACAAAAGACCGCATATAGCCAAAACAATCTTAAGCTGCAAAAACAGTGCAGGTGGGGTCACAATTCCTGACTTTAAATTATAGTACAGGGATAAAGTAGAAAAAACAGCTTGGTTCTGGCACAAAGATAGGCCTGAAGACCAGTGGAACAGAATCGAAGAGCCAGAGATACACCCACGCATCTATAGCCACCTGATCTTTTTTTTTTTTTTTTGGTGGTACTTGGGGTTGAACTCAGGGCCTCACACTTGCATGCTTTGCAAGTGCTGGACCACTGAGCTGCACCCCCAGCCTTTTTTTTTTTTTTTTTTTTTTTAGAGACAAGGTTTTGCTAAGTTACACAGACTGCCTTGGTCTCGAACTTGCGATCCTCCTGCCTCCGCCTCCCAAGCCGCTGGGATTACAGGCGTGTGCCACCGTGCCCGGCTCAAGACTAATATTTTTTTTTTAATTACCTTTTTATTTTTTTTCAGTGCTGGGGATCAAACCCAGGGCCTTGTGCATGCTAGACAAGCTCTCCACCAATGAGCCACAGCCCCAGGCCTAGCCACCTGATCTTTGACAAAGGGGTTAAGGATGTAAATTGGAGAAACAACAGCCTCTTCAACAAATGGTGCTAGGAAACTTGGATTACCATCTGCAGAAAAATGAAAGCAGATCCGTACCTCTGAATGTGCACAAGAGTCAACTTGAAATAGATAAATAACGTCAACATAAAACCAGAAACCTTAAAACCACTATAAGAAAAGAGAGGAAACACGCTCCAACACATAGGCATAGGAAAGTATTTCCTTAATAAGACTCCAATTGCCCAGGAAATCACACGAAGAATGGACAAATGGGATTACAGGAGGTTAAAAAGCTTCTTTACACCAAAGGAAACAATCAACAGAATTAAGGAAGAGTCCACGGAATGAGGGGGCTGGGATTTAGCTCAGTTGGTAGAGCGCCGCTCTGCATTCTCGGAGGTCCCGAGTTCGATTCCCAGAACCACAAAAATGGGAGGAGGATGTGGCAACCCACTCCCGAGGCAATCCCGAAAACAATCAGCCATTGAAAACCTGATAAGGGTCGCTATGAGTCAGACATGACTTGACAGCACCTAACAACAACCACGGAATGAGAGAAAATCTTCACATCCTACATATCTAACAGAGGACTAATTTCTAGAATTTACAAAGAACTTAAGAAAGTAAATCCCAAGGCAACAAATAACTCAATACACAAGTGGGCAAAGGAAGTGAACAGACAGTTCTCAAATGAAGAAGTTCATAATGCTAAGAAGCACATTTCCATCACGCAAATCAAAACAACTCGGAGATTCCACCTAACTCCAGTAACAATGGCAAGATCAACAAAACAAATAATAACAAATGCTGGCAAGGTTGTGGAGAAAAATGAACCCTTTCACACTGTTGGTGGGGCTGTAAATTGGTTCAAGCACTTTGGAAATCAATATGGAAATACCTCAGAAAACTAAAAATAGAACTGCCATACAACCTAGCTATACCACTACTGGGAATATATGCAAAGGAAGACAAGTCATCATACCACACAGACACCTGCATCTCCATATTCAATGAAGCACTTTTCACAATAGCAAGGATATGGAACCAAACAAGGTGCCCATCAATAGGAGAATGGATAAAAGAAATACAGTACATATACACAAAGCAATAAAAAAAATGAAATAATGTCATTTGCAGCAAAAGGGATGGAACCGGAGAACATCATCTTAAGCGAACGAACACAAGCTCAAAAAGAGAAATACCATATGTTCTCACTCATATGGGGGAGCTGAATCTTACTTAAAGGAAGAAAAAATCCAACACATAAATTGATATATAAAAAAGCACAACTAAACTTAGGGAAGAAGAGTCAATATAAAGAATAGAAAGGAGGGAGGGAACTACCAAAGGGAAATGAAGATTGTGGAAGGTGAGATGGGGAGGAGAATCAATGTACACAAATAAAAGAAGAGAGGATAATCTCAATGTAAAGGATGAAACTTCATGAGTACGTTGGAAAAATAGGGGACTATAACCCAAATATGCATATGAGTTTTATGAGGTTTCATAAACCTTGTAAATTAATAAAATTATAACCCAAAGTGATGTAATAGTTGCATAATGGAAAAAGCCAATGCTGTATTACTCTGTACCCCACCATCATTTACCAATAAATGGAGAAAAAAATAAAGTACAATTTAAGAATTGTGTACCACCCTGGGCCAGGTCAACGTGCCCTAAATCACTTCATCTCATCTTAGACATCTACTCTTTCACTTAATAAATTCAAATTGCCTAAGATGCTCTACAAAAAAAAAAAAAAAAAAAGAGGTGGAGGCAGGAGGATTGCAGGTTTGAGGCCAGAGGCAGCCTGTGTAATTTAGCAATACCCTATCTCAAGTTAAAACATAAAAAATGAACTGAGGGTGTAGCTTAGTGGCAAAGCACTGGTAAAGTACATACAATGCCCTGGGTTTGGCCCCCAGTACTGCAGGAGCAGGGCCAGGGGAGAGTTTTATCCCAAACTACCACTATTCAGGGTTGGGATTTAGCTCAGTTGGTACAGCACAGCTCTGAATTCTCTGAGGTCCCGAGTTTGATTCCCAGCACTGCAAAAATGGGAGAAGGACGTGGCACTCTACTCCCATGGCAATCCCAAAACAATCAGCCATTGAAAACCCTTTGAGGGTCACTATGAGTCAGATACCGACTTGATAGCACCTCACAACAACATTACTATTCAGGTGAGGCTCTGTTAAGAGGAAATTTTGAGTGTGAAAGACTAACCTTTGACATGAATCTGAAGTAGCTGTTAGAAGAAAATTACTGTTCAGGCTGAGCATGGTGGTGCATGCCCAAAATCCTAGCAGAGGCAGGAGGATTGCAGGTTTGAGGTCACAGGCAGCTTTTGTTACTTAGCAAGAGCCTGTCTCAGGATAAAAAAATAAAAATGGGGCTGAGGTGCAGTGGTACAGCACTTGCAAATTATGGGTGAGCTCCTAGATTCCCCCGCCCCCAGCCCCAGTACTACAAGAAAAAAAAAAAAAGAAAGAAAATTACCTCTCATGGAAGAAAGCTAAGCAAACAAATAGATCAAAGGCAAGTTTTATCAGCTTTACACATAGTAATATCCCTAAATATCAGGAACTTTCTAATGACAGGTCTCAAATGCCCATTATGAAGGTACATATAAGGAAACTCAGAGAAAGAGTTCTAATTTCAATATTTTCATTCAAAAGAAGAGTCAAATGACCTGCCAGCTAAAAATGGGGGATAGAGGAGGTAAAGGTTCAAACAATCTAACGGCAGGCCAGCTAGTCAATTTAGATTTTTATTTAATTAGCTTTCCTCTTTTTAAAGTAGAAATGTCATGAGTGTGTCAGAAGGCCTAAAGGCAGCAAGAACTTGTATCTGCTCAAAGTAATCAAAGTGTTATCGCCACCAAGATTCCCAGTGTCTAATTACTGATTCTAATTACTTCAGAGTTGTGAGGGTTAAATCTAATATACAGAGGTAAAGTGCTTTGCAAGTTGAGGGTGTCAACAGA
Source organism: Pedetes capensis (assembly GCA_007922755.1). Lineage (NCBI taxonomy): Eukaryota > Metazoa > Chordata > Mammalia > Rodentia > Pedetidae > Pedetes > Pedetes capensis. Next base: position 51,987 of record VMDO01002454.1, read on the forward strand.
TGCAGTGTAATTATTCTCACTCACACTTTCCTATGCTATACATTTAAGTGTTTTACTACTTGGTATTTAGAAAAAAAGTATTTATTTATTTATTTATTTCTGTCCTTCCAGGTGTAAACTTTGGTAATGTGACCAAGGTCTAGTGCCCATAATTTGACTTCTATGCAATTATGCCTTAAGATATTGCTTCCTGCACACTTTCCTTTGTGTGTGTGTGTGGTACTAGGGGTTGAACCCAGGGCCTTGCGCTAGCATGCTTCGCAAGTGCTGGACCACTGAGCTGTACACCCAGTTCACATTTTTACTTTTTTGAGACAGGGTCTTGCTAAATTATGCAGACTACCTCTGGTCTCGAACTTGCATTCCTCCTGCCTCTGCCTCCCTAGCCTCTGGATTACAGGCATGGGCCACTAGGCCCGGCGCTTCCTGCACTCTTTCAAAAGCACAGCCAGCCAGGATACTTTGGGTATTGCAAGCCCATGTTATGTTATTTGTATCATTCTACAGCAGAAGTGTCCAATGTTGTTGAGAGGAACAGAGTCAGGTGCATTTTCTTGTAATGTGGAAATCTCAACTAAACCAGGCTGTCACATGGAAATCTACCAATGAAGTCTGACATACTTGAGGACTTGTAGTACTTCTGCCACAATTCTTAAAGTCCATGTGAAAAAGGAACTGGGAGTTAGGAGCTCAAAAATGAGGTATTATGAGGCACCTCAGTCTGAAAAGAGGATGATCTTATTTAAGACTACAGGGGATAAACAATGAAAAAAATCATCATTTCCTACTTTAGGAAATGACATAACATCTCAACTTTTGTTTCTTTGTTTTTAAGATAGGATCTCAAAACATATAGCCCAGGCTGTCCTTGAATTTGTGATCCTCCCATCTCAGCCTCCCAAGTGCTGGGATTACACCTGGCTTTAACTTCAATTTTAAAGATGAATTCCAAAATTAATCTGTTATAGTTCTCCAGTTTCTGTCTTTTGTAGTCATTGCTGTTTAGACAAAACAGTGCTGTTGATTTTGTCTGACAGCACAGGTTCTTAACTGAGCCTTAACTAAACCTTAACTAACAGTTGCCACTTGGACAATTAAGAGCCTAAATTTTAGTTCCAGTTGTGTCACAGTCTCTCAGACCTCACATTTTCTACAAAATGTTAAACGCTGGGCTTGATGATTTCTTCAGTTCCTTTTACCACTACATTTCTTTGATTCAATTTTCAAAACTGAAAAAGGTCAAGTGAGATAAAAACCAAAGTTTAAAATGATTCTGAGGGTGGAAAAGGACAGGGAGCCACCTCCCACCTCAGGACACAGTTCTACAGTTTGACTTCTTCTCAAATATGTATTTCTTCAACAATACACATAAAGACAATATCTGCCTCCTCCACTGAGATGCAGCTCTTCATATTTGTTTCCTGGGAAAAGGATAAATTTGAGAACACTGTCATACAGGAATCATGTTCCCCTGAATCTGATGAGCAGCTACAGAGTTAAGGAGCAAAGAGACGACTAAAATAAGTTCAGTTCACCTCCTCTGGGTCTTTCCCTTAAGCTTTCAGGGAAAGAGAACACATATGCACACACAAAAAGTTGTTGTTAGGTGCCGTCAAGTTGGGTCCAACTCATAGTGACCCTACGTAGAGCTTTCAAAGGCTGATTGTTTCGGGATTGCTTCGGGGTGGACTGCCACATCCTTCTCCCATATTTGTGGTGCTGGGGATCAAACCAGGGCCTCAGAGAGCACAGAGCAGCACTCTGCCAGCTGAGCTAAACCCCAGCCCACCTAGGAGTCCCTGGAACAAAGGAGAAACTCAAGTGTTTTACCAAAGTTCGTGTAGAAACGTGATGGCCACATCGCTTCTGCAATTACTCACATTTGAAAAACTTTTAATGTAATTCCTTTGTTGAGGCTAACTAAAACTACAAAGTACAAGAACACTGCAACATCATGCACAAAAGCATCGTGATTCCACAGTCAAGTTTGAAAAAGGAGGCTTTAGTCAATTGTATTAAAGGCTTGAAAAACCTGAGAGGCTGGATGTAGGTGCTGACTGTAGCACAGTTTCTCCAGCCAAGACCGGGACCTGTGGTCGTCACAGCCAGGAAAGCAGGTGTGCCAGTCAGGCTGAAGTCAGTGTAACATGTACTTACTGATTTTATTTATTTGCCTAACAAGGGTACAGTCATTTAAAGTGACAAGGATTCTACAGAAACAACTTAGTATGGAATACTAAACCAGTAGGAACTCTGGTTTGACAAAGATCCAGAAGTACCAATGATTTCTAAAAGTTTTCCAGCCCTTGGTATAAGAAGAATGTTTGCAAGAAAGAACATTTAGAAGATTTCAGTTAAGACTGTTTTACATTCATAAAATGATCAATCACAGATGAGCTGTTAAGAGGTATTCTGTAAGGCATCATTAAAAGGTCAATGCTGAGCCAGGTGAAGTATCATAGGACTGTAATCCCAGCACTCAGGAGGCTGAGGCAGAATAATCATGCGTTTGAGGCCAGCCTTGGCTACAGAGCAAGACTCTATCTCAAAAATTAAATCAAACCAAACGAACCAAAGTTCTGAGAGCTTAATGAAAAAACTTACTCTTTAAGGGAAATGGTGGGAGGGTTCCAGGAACCGCAAAACAAAGTGAAAATGTGTCCTGGAAAGTTAACTTTGCAGCACTCCAAATCAATTTGGCATTATCTGGTAGTTATGTATACCCTATGAATCCACAATTCTCTTAGGATTCCAAGGCTTATATCTAGGAAACTCCTGTGTCTTTGTCTTAGCGTAGGGTCCAGGTACAGATATATTTATAGCATTGTTCTGAGTCACCCTGAACTGGAACAATATGCACATCAACAGCAGAATGGATACATGGCTCTAGTCACACAATGGAATACTACACAATACTGAAAATTACCTACAGATAAACCCAAATTTAATATTAATTGAAAGCCATAAAACAACAAAAAAGGTTCCAATTATAAAAGCTCAAAATCAAGCAAACAAAAACTACACTGCATACATAACTATAGGTGGCAAAACTATAAAGAAAAGCAAAAAATGCCTATAACAAAAGTCAGGCTAGGGAAGGATATGTTTAGAAAGGAACATACGCAATTGGGAGGGGTGTTGAGGCAAGCTCTGAAGGAGCCAGCACCGAATGCCCTTTTTATTTTTATCTGGGTGTTTTACTAATTATTTCTTAAACATGTACGCCCTATCCACTTTTCTGCACATCGCTTAAAATGGTATCAGAAACCCTGGGGACATCTGTGTCTGTAAAAGGTGAGAGCTGGACAATGATGTGCCTCATTGAAGCCAACTCCTAACACTCAAGAAACAGGCCCTAAGAACTGCCGGGGTCCTTACGCACTGGTGAATTGGTGTCCACCCTCTTCTACGCACTGGTGAGTTAGTTTCCACCCTCTTCCACTTGAAGTAAAGTTTTCTGGGAGTCGAAGCTCCAGGTCCAAGGAGGACTGGCAGACTCTCCTCGGCGCGGCCAAGCCCACCAAGCGCCACGGAGACGCCCACCATCCCACCATCGCGGCCCTCCACTGTCGCTGGGAGACTCCGAGGTGAGACTGGGCTTCCCGCAGGATGCTGGAGCGCTGGGTCGACGCAGCGACCCCAGCACGCAGAGCCCCGCAGCGCCCTCGCCAGTCCCGCCCACGCGGAGGCCAGCGGTCCGCGCCCTCCGCTGGCCCGGACTCGGGGGCGTGGCCGTCCACGCTCGCGGCCGGGGATGGGGCGCGTACCTCTCCACCGCAGAAAAGCTACCGCGCCCGTCCGGGTGACAGGACAGTCTGTTTCCGGGGATTGTCTGCCACCCCTCCCGAAAAGCCACTAGCTGTCTCTTTTTTAATTTGTAGGGCGGCCACCCAAGCACGCGCACCGCGGAGCTTCCGTGAGGGCGGGCCGACAGGCCAAAGGCCACCACTGCAGCTACCGCCGCCGACACAGAGCCGGACGCATGCGCGTCCGCGCGGCGACACGCAGCGGGTCGGCGGCGGGGGCGCGTGCGGTGGGGCGGGCCGAGCGCGAGCATGCGCAGTGGCGCGCTGACAGCGGCTTGTTCCCTGCCTCGAGCGCGCAGGCGTGGGCTGCGGGGCGGAGCCCGGAGCGGCGGGCGGGGCCAGGGGCGCGCAGCAGACGCGCGGTCCCGTGCGAGGGGAGTAGGAGGGGCGCGGGGTGACGGTGCGGGAGCCGTTGCCAGCGCCGGGGCCAGCGGGGGCGGCCGGGCTGTGGAGAAGCTGGGCCTGAGGCCAGTCGGCTGCCGGACCCCCTTCCATCGACCTCGGGCCGAGCGGCCGCAGTTCCTGGCTGGGTGGGGAGGCACCGTCGAGCCCCCGAGAGGAAGATGTTCAGCGTGGAGTCAGTGGAGCGGGTGGAGCTGTGCGAGAGCCTGCTCACTTGGGTACGTGGTGGCCGGCGGGAAGACCCCCGCCCACGCAGGTGGCCTTTCCGGGACACCCCCCGCACATCCCGGGGGGCTAGCGCCGAGGTCCGCGCTGCCGTCACATCCGGGGCCTGGGGCGGGCGGAGCCGGGGACGCTGGTGCTGGCTGCGTCTACACCCGTGGCCAGGCCGGGGCAGGCTGGGCCCAGGTTCCGGGAGAAACTTGCCGGGCTTGAGGTGTGGGCTGTTGTCCAACTGGAAAGGCGCCCAGTGGAGGGTAATGAAGGGGTGCAGGCGAAACTGTAATTAGGACTGGTGTTTGCGGCCGACCAGGCGCTGGCGCTTTACTCTCGAGCCTCCAGCTACAACAGAGGGTCGGTTCTCGGGACCCCTGGTTACGCCGCCGCTCGCCTTTGTTGTAACGTTCAGGAAGATTGGAGCGTGGCCCTTTAGGGACGAGCCCTGTTCACTGGCAAAGAAAAGAGAAGCACATTGAAGTGTGGCTGGGACACACGAAGAGGCACCCAGGGGCAGAGTATTTAAAATGCGAGATGTCTTGATTCTTAAAAAGTAGGCACTGTAGAGTGCATATAAAAGGTATCCGAGATTTCGGAAATCAGTAATGGAACTCTGACATTTTGGAGGCAAAGTTGTGGGATTCTGATTTGAAATTATTAAAGGGTTATGAAGGTTCCCACATTTTAAAGTGAATGTGTTGGATTCTAATGTCAACAGCCCTACCTTTAGCTGCACCTTCTAGAGCTGGGCAGTAAACCCATGCGTGTGTGTTTTTCATACCCTGGTTGGAGATGGGTACAAGAGTATGCGAAGTCATGGGATAAACCTTCCAGGAGCATTGATTTTATTTATCGCTAAAAATATAAAATGTCGTTTCTAGACGAACACGAATATTTTTATGGACGCGACTATATCATTTGTATTAATTTTTGTGTATTGTTTGGGGTGCTGGAGTTTGGACTCAGGGCCTCCTGCATAGAAAGTCAGGACTCTAAGACTCAACTACAGCCCCGGGCCCTTTTATTAAACCTAAAGGCAAAATGGAAATGTCAAAAGAATTGTATTTAGCAGTACCTTGAGGGTTACAGGTTCAGGTCCCAGTTAGTCATACACCACTTTCTCCCGGGCAGGGGCACTTTTTTGGAAAGGTTTGAGAAATACCACTCTAGGTTGGTTGTGGTAAGTGTCATAAAAATAAGTAGTCTGAGGTTTTTGTAATTTGGCTACATCAGGGATCAAATTATGTTCTCTGAAACATAGAATATCTACAATAGTAGAGTTTGATATATTCACTTTTGTTCAGATTGTCTGAAATACTATATAGTTAACAACTCTAATAGGTTCTAACTTCAAACACAGAGAATGGGTGCACTGCTATGTTTTGGAAAAGAGGATACTGAAAATTAGCATCACATGGCCAAAGTTTGACTAGTGAGGGGAGAGAAAAGAAAAAGAATTACTACATTCTGTGATCCTGTGCAAAGAATAGATTTGGCAGAGGTAAACAGAAGGCTGAGGATCTTCAGAGTTGCTTGTTGGGTCTATGCAAACTGCCTCCCTCAACACTATAGAAAGAAGGCAAAGATGAGGAAGCTGATGGAATCTGAAGTGGTGCTGTATTGTCTAAAGTGTAGAAAGAAAAGTCATGAGAAGAGAGATATGTTTAAAGAGTATTTCAAAATGATAGTGCACTTACTTGAAAATGCTGATACAAAAAATACAGAGGAAAAAATCACAGAGGGAAGTTTGAAGGTTTTCTAACAGAGAACCAGACAATTTGAGGGAATCTATTTTGAATTGGATGTAATGTCAGAAAAACCAGTAATCTAATTTATCAGCTACAGAGAGAGGTCAAGTATTGTAGGCTTTTTGAATTGTCACTGGAAGCCTCGTCAAGGAAAATTTCTGCAGAAGATAAGATTAGAGGTTACCAATGACAGAACTGGAGTGCAGGGTCCATACAAATATGTACAGTTCTGGGATTGCACATAGTTTAAAACATTCATCAAAATGTTACAAAGTACAGTTGAGTTTAAATGCTGGATTTGTTCTGTTTGGGTTGTCATTATAAAAAGAATAAGTATTTGTATGAACTGTGAGATAACTTAACATGTATGTTTAGGCTAGTAGCACTCCTTTCCGGAAGCAATTAAGAGAAAGGCTGAACACAATTACGGAAACAGATGTAAAGGAAAATGCATACAATCCACTCCAAAGAAAAGACTCCTATTTAGAGTCACTTACTTTAAGTAAACTTCTAGTCAGCTTGGTTTGTGGGGATTTTATTTTATTTTTTAGCACACTAGAGGATAGAAGGTGACTATAACACTCAGCCAAACACAAGTAGCCATCCGTGAGTGAGAAGACCCAAGAACTGAGAGTTCAGTCTGGTGATTCAGTCTTTAGGCTGACAGCCTAGTATATTTCTAGAGTCTTTATGTTGTGTTATAGAAGCCCACACTTATGGTCCTGAGTGGTAAATAAAAGTTTATTTTCACTAAGTAGCATTTAGTTTGAGAGAGGAGAGATGAAAGTAGTACATTTTAGACCTTCTTCCACTAGAAATGGTTAAAACAGTGAAGGCTTAGGGATGTAAAGGATGACTCTTAGTCACCTGAGCAGAATTCAGTCCTGTGGAACTGCATCTCATTGCCCCCATATGCTGGATAAATTGCCATTGTATCAGAGAACTTGTTAGCCCAAAACTACATGTTTGAAATTTTTGTTGAAAGAGGAATATATAGGAAAAGACAAAGTATCTCATCCTACCAGTGGAAATTGTCTTAAATTACAAAATCAGTCCATGCAGCAAACAAGTTCAGCAGGATGTGTTTTAAAATTTCCACTGTACCTCTTCTCCCCTCCCTCTGAGTCAAAATATTTTCCTACTTATGAGAAAAAAATTCGGCTCTGCTGAATTATACCTGTCAAACCCCATTTCGTGACCTATGCATGAATCCCAGTGAAAAGATTGTACTTCCCTAGGTTTTGTTCTTTGCACTACTGGAGATTGAAATGGGGCCTTGAGGATGCTAACCATGGACCCCATCATTGAGCTATATCTTTAAGTCCTTTCCTAGCTTTTAGAAACTGAAAAACAAGAAAGAATCTAGAATCTTCCCAGTTAATGACAAGAAACTAAGTGGCAAATCATCATATAGCCTTAAAACACTTATGGGAAACCCAGCAACCTATTCTAATTTTCGTATTGTTTATTTGGGACACTATAAAATGGTATAGAGTCAGGAAGGATACAATTATAATGGTGGTATCTCCCCCATTCCATTCTCTCTTCTCTGCTTAACTTCATCCTACCTAACTCCGTCCTACCAGTCAGTTTGATCCTATAATGGAAGAATAGAGAAATCTTTGTAGAAAGATTTAAAGCATTTTTTTTTGATGCAGAGTCAGTATAGTATGGCAGTTCCACAGTATAGCTTCCATCCTCAGCCTTCCTGGGTTCAAATCTGATTTTGTTTCATATTACATCTCTGTGTTGATTGCACTCACAGTTTGCCAGCTCCTGTAGTGGTTCTCATATATTAGCAATGATAAGCATCACTTGGAGGGCTTGCTGAAGCAGCAGTTGCTGAGCCCCAGGGTCAATGTTTCTAATTCTGTATTTCTAGGGTGCATTTCTAACAAGCTCCCAGCTGATATATCATCAGTAACTTAGGGACCACATTTGAGAACCACTGCCATAGGGCAAGGTTTTTATTTTGTTGTTGTTTTTTGTTTGTTTAACCTTACTGCCATTTAACCTTTAGGGCTGGGTGATTTTGTTGTTGTTGTTGTTGTTGTTGTTGGTACTGCCCTGTACATTGTAGGGCATTTACTAGTTGCATAGCTTGTCTCTGCCTACTAAATTAAGTAGCACCTACCTAGCTATAACAGCCAAAAATGTCTGCTAGGGAGCAAAATCACCCCAAGCTCAGAACCACTTCTCTGGAGTTGTTAATTCTAGATGAGTTCGTGCTCTGGTCCTTTCATGGTTCTGTGGTTCATAGAGCTTCTTGAAATTAGAAGAAAGTCTGTGACCCTTCAGGTAGTGCTTAATGCCTTAATGCAGTTAAGTGCAATTATCTTTTGATTTTTTTACTGTTCTGCTTCCTGAAATGCTTCACAGGTGTTGGTTCAGAGAACTCTAATTCACATACCATGAACAACTTTTTAAATCGTACAACTGTTTTTTGTTTGTTTTTGTTTTGGTATAATCAAGGTTGTACTATCATCTCCAGTAACTATTCTGAGAACATTTTCATCACCTCCAAAAAGAGACCTGATAGGGATAAATTTTCTTTGAGATCTGCTTCACTTCTCAAAGCAGACATAGACATTCTCTAGCTCTCATGAATACCTGTGTATCTCAGGTGCTGACACAGAGAAAGTAATTGTTTGGAAACCACATCTTAAAAATCAGAATGCAAAGTTAGGTTTCAAGCAGGGTGACCAGTGACTTGTGAGGCTGAGGAAGGAGGATTTCAAGTTTGAGGGCAGAGACAGCCTGCAAAACTTAATGAGACCCTGTCTCACAAAATAAAAAATGGAGCCGGGCGCAGTGGCACATGCCTGTAATCCCAGCAGCATGGGAGGCAGAGGCAGGAGGACCGCAAGTTCAAGACCAGAGGCAGTATGTGTAATTTAGTGAGACCCTGTCTCAAAAAGTAAAAAAAATGGGCTGGGAGTGCAGCTCAGTGGTCCAGCACTTGCAGAGCATGCAAGCACGAGGCCCTGGGTTCAACCCCCAGTACCGCAAAAATAAATAAATAAATTAATTAATTAAATTAAATAAAAAATAAAAAATGGGCTGAGCATGCAGCCCAGTGGTAGAGTATTTGCAAAGTATATGCAAGGCCCTGGGTTCAACCCCCAAGTACCATTTTAAAAAAAGTTAATTTTCTATGAGTCCTAAGAGAAAAACAGATGAAGTCTTAGAACTAATTACTTGCTCAGTAAAATCACTTGCTTTATTGAATTGTTTTTCTGATTGGTTAGAGGCATCCCCAACATTGCAGGGGTGGGGAGTGGTGGATAATATTGCATCCCTTATATTCAGTAGCACTTCAGGTCAGAGGGTTCCAAATGCTGAAACCAGTGCACAGCAGCATATAATAATTTGATGAGCTTGTTAAAAAATAGATTTCCAGCTTCCTATACACACATATGCCTGCAGCCGTAGCCCTGTGGCACCCGATCCCATCAGATCTCGGAAGCTAAGCAGGGTTGGGCCTGATTAGTACCTGGATGGGAGACCGCCTGGGAACACCAGAAGCTGTAGGCTTGGGAGAAGGACCTGGCAGCCCCCTCCCAAAAATAAATCTGCCATTGAAAACCCTATGAACAAGCAGAGAAGCACTGACAATAGCGTTTCCCCTGTTGTACAGAGGGTTGCTATGAGTTGGATACCGCCTCGACGGCACCTAACAACACAACAACAACATACATACATATGGGGCTGGGATTTAGCTCAGTTGGTAAAGCACCGTTCTGCAGTCTCTGAGGTCCTGAGTTCAATTCCCAGCACAGTAAAAATGGGAGAAGGACCTGGCAATCCACTCTCAAGGCAATCCCGAAACAGCCATTGAAAACCCTCTGAGGCTTGCTATGAGTCGGATACCGACTTGATGGCACCCAACAACAACAATACACATGCACACAGAGATTCTGATTCAGTAGGTGGAATTAAGAAATACATATTTTTCAAATTGAAAACATCCAGATGATTCTCTTGTACACTTGGGTTGGGGACCACTGTTTTAGATTTTTCAGAATTCTCAGTGTGCACCTGTTTTCTCATTGCTTAAGCAGCACACTCCTTTATAAGGTATTTCCCCTCAACTTTTATTTATTTTATTTATTTTTTATTGGTAATTTTTAATGTTCCACTTAATGGGTCTCATTATGACATTCCCATACATGTATTTCATTGTACATTGCTCATGTTTACTTCCCCCTTGTTTTTTCACCGTCCTACCCCCATCTTTTGTCTCCACACCAATGGTCCCCCTTTTACTTGCATGTCTTTTTTGTGAGTATATCTATGTGTATATGTACTTTTGCTGTCAAGGCAACTTATGTCATATTTCCTTTCTTTTCTCCCATTACCCTTTCTTCTTGCTCTTTCCCTCTTTTCTTCAGTCCATTGTCTTTCCCTATGTAAGCCCCTTCTACTTTCATGACCTACGTGTTTTAATAATGAGTATATATTGAAGTCTAATATCGACATGGGGCTGGGATTTAACTCAGTTGGTAAAGCACTGCACTGCAGTCTCTGAGGTCCCGAGTTCAATTCCCAGCACCGCAAAAATGGGAGAAGGACCTGGCAACCCACTCCCAAGGCAATCCCGAAACAGTCAGCCATTGAAAACTCTATGAGGGTCGCTATGAATTGGATACCGACTCGACGGCACCTAACAACAACAATATCCACATATGAGTGAAAACATACTCTGCATATATACTGCAATTTCCTTATCCAGTCTGTTGATGGACATCTAGGTTGATGCCATATCTTGGCTATTGTGCATAACGCCGCAATAAACATGGATGAGCTGGTATCTTTGTGGTATATTGACTTATATTTCTTTGGAATATAAGGAGTGGTATATAGCTGGGTCATTTGGTAGTTCTATTTTTAGGTTTTTGAGGAAACCACCTGATTTCCATAGTGATTGCACCAGTCTGCATTCCCACCAGTAGTGTATAAGATTCCTTTCTCCCCATAACCTCAGCCAGATTTGTTGCTTGTTTTGTTGATGGTAGCCATTCTGCCTGGGGTGAAATGGTATCTCAGTGTAGTTTTGATTTGCATTTCTCTGATGGTTAAGGATGTTGAACATCTTTTCATGTCGTGGCTAGCCATTTGTATTTCTTCTTTTGAGAAGTCTCTGTTCAGTTATTTTGCCCATATTTTGTTTCAGTAGTTTAGTTTTTGTTTAATTTTTTGAGCTCTTTATATATCTAGATACCAGAGTGCTCCTTGGAAGCAAGAATGGCCAGACTGCATCTTACATATTTTGGACATGTAGTCAGGGAGACCAATCCCTGGAGAAAGACACTATGTTTGGGAGAGTGGCAGGTCAACGAAAAAAAGGAAAACCCTCCACCAGATGGATTGACACAGTGTCTGCAACAATGAGCTTAAACATAAGTAAGATTGTGTGCCTCGCACACTGTCGGGAAGTGTTTCAATCTGCTGTACATAGGGTTGCTGTGAGTCGGACTCAACTAGATGGCATCTAACCACAACAATCCTCTGACGTATACCTGGCAAAGATTTTCTCACATTCTGTAGGCTGTCTCCTGTAGGTTGTCTCTTCACTCTGATCATTGTGCCCTTTGCTGTGCAAAAGCTTTTTAATTTCATGTAATCACATTTGTTAATGCCTCCTATTGTTTCCTGTGCTTTTGGGATCCTATTCAGAAAGTCCTTGTCTATGCCTGTCTTCAAGTATCTTCCCCTAGCAGTTTCAGTGTCAGGTTTTACATTAAGGTCTTTGATCTATTTTGAACTGATTTTTGTACAAAGTGTAAGAGGGGGATATAGTTTCAGTCTTCTACATGAAGCTTCGAGTTCTCCCAACACCATTTGTTGAAGAAAGTGTCTTTTCTCCAGTTTATATTTTTTGACACCTTTGTCAAATATTAGGTGGCCATAGCTGTATGGGTTTATTTCTAGATCCTGTTTTGTTCCAGTAGTCTACAGGTCTGTTTTTGTGCCAGCACTGTGCAGTTTTGTTTTTACTATAGCTTTGTAGTATAATTTGACATCAGAAATTGTGATACCCCCTGTATTGTTCAAGATCACTCTAGCGATTTGTGTCTTTTGTGCTTCCATATGAATTTTAGGATTGTTTTCTCTCTCTCTATGAAAAATGTCATTGGGATTTTGATGGGGATGGCATTAAATCTATAGATTGGTGGTATAGCTATTTTCACAATATTGATTCTTCCAATCCATAAGCAGGGAAGATCTTTCCACCTTCTGGTGTCTTCCTCAGTTTCTTTCTTGTTTTAAAATTTTCATTGTAGAGGCCTTTCACTTCCTTGATTAGGTTTATTCCTAGGTATTTTATTTCTTTTGAAGCTATTTTGAGTAGGATTGTTTTCCTGGTTTCTTTCTCTGCTTAGTTGTTACTGGTATAACAGAAAAGCTACTGATTTTTGTATGTTCATTTTGTATCCTGCTACTTTACTGAAAGTGCTCGTCAGTCCTAAGAGTTTTCTGGTGGAGTCTTTAGGGTCATTTAAGTATAGGATCATATCATCTGTAAATAGAGATAGTTTGACTTCTTCCTTTCCTATTTGGATCCCTTTTATTCCCTCAACTTTTAAACGGAAAAATTGATATTGAGAGGGAGGAGGTGAAATATCCTAGGTTACATGACAAATTAAAAGCAAATCCGGGGATTAGAATTAGTTCATTACATTCAAAGTAAAATTCACTGCAAGCTTATTCCATAAGATTCTTACTCTAGGGTTCCATGCCAAGGTTAATTTTTTGTTTGTTTTTTACATTTCTGAGAGAACCTTGTGCATACTCTACAAGCACTCTTCCACTAAGCTGCACCCAAATCCCCTTTTTATTTTTATTTTATTTTTATCCTGAGACAGAGTCTCATAAGTTATGCAGGCTTCCTCTGGCCTAAAACTTGTAATCCTCCTGCCTCCACCTCCCAAGTCACTGGGATTACAGGTGTGCACTACCATGCCCTGCTCCAAAGTTAATGTTAGAGATAAATGGGATGTGGCCTTCACTACTGCTTCTCCTTTTCCTTCTATATAAACCTATATGAAAGACATTTTTTAAAAAATTGAAATTGAAAAAAATTGACCTTTTAATTGGCAATCTATAAAATGGAAACAGGAACTTATTTTTTTTTTACATTATTACCACATTACCATTGAGGAAGCAACTGCAGATAGTATGGAGTAAATCAGTTCCTGAAGATGATATTTACTTGTTCCATATATTCATTTACTAATATTTTTTGAGACAAGTTCTCATTGAGTTCCTAAGGTTGGCCTTGAACTTGTAATCTTGCCTCAGCCTCTTGAGTAGTTGGGACTACAGGTGTGTGCCACCATGCTTAACTCATTTGCTAATATTTCATTGAACCTTGACATGTGTTAGGTTGTTGTTGTTGTTAGGTGCCGTCGAGTCGTGTCCTACTCATAGCGAACCTTATAGGGTTTTCTATGGCTGATTGTTTCAGGATTGCCTTGGGAGTGGATTGCCACGTCCTTCTCCCATTTTTGTGGTGCTGGGAATCGAACTCGGGACCTCAGAGACTGCAGAGCAGTGCTCTACCAACTGAGCTAAATCCCAGCCTTGTGTTAGGTTGGGACCTTCTTATTACCTCTCCCAAATATTTATCTAAGTAAAAACTACTTTCTGTGAGGATCTGTAAGAGAATTCTCTTGGCTTCTGCTGCCAGAATTGTCATTACTCATAAGACTCCTCTGTGTAAAATATGAAGAAGCTATTACTGTATTAAGCCTGCAGCCATAGCCCTGTGGCATCTGATCCCGTCAGATCTCAGAAGCTAAGCAGGGTCGGGCCTGGTTAATACCTGGATGGGAGACCGCCTGGGAACACCAGAAGCTGTAGGCTTGGGAGAAGGACCTGGCAACCCCCTCCCAAATATCAATCTGCCATTGAAAACCCTATGAACAACAGAGAAGCACTGACAATAGTGTTTCCCCTGTGGTACAGAGGGTCGCTATGAGTCGGATACCGACTTGACAGCACCTAACAACAACAACAATTACTGTATTGGGGTTGGTTGGTTGTTTGTGGTATTGGGGGTTGGACCCAGGGCCTCACACTTGCATGCTTTGCAAGTATTGTACCACTGAGCTGCACCCCTTGCCCATTTTTTAGTTTTTGAGACAGGGTCTCGCTAAGTTAGACATACTGCCTCTGACCTCGAACTTGTGATCCTCCTGCCTCTGCCCCCTGAAACGCTGGGATTACAGGCGTGTGCCACCATACCTGTTAATAGTTCCTTTTATAAAAAATGTTTTATGGGTGGCATGTTAACAGAGAAATGGACATTCTGTTAGTAAGGCAGTAAATTGCTATAGCATTTATTAAAGGTGGTTTGGCAATATTTATCATAAACTTTAAAATGTGTGTATAACTTGGGCCCAGCAATTTTCCTTTTTCCTAACTTAAATAAAAAAGCACATGGCCACCAGAGTGTTACTCCCAGTATTTCCATTGTTAGTACCTTATTTACGGTTGTGTGTTAATATATAAACCTACTATAATAAGTCTCCCTGCCTCTTTCCAGTCCTTTCTTGCTATTCCAGCAAATATGATCTTCATACAATTCAGATCTCATAGTCTCAGTTTCCTGTTTAAAATTCTTTGCCTGCTACTTCCCAGTACTCTTAGGATAAAGTCCAAACATATGGCCTATAAAGTCTTGTATGATAATACTTTTATCCTTAGTCCTTTTACTCTTTTATGTTTCTCTTTTCCATCTCTTCCATCAACTACCCCCTCTATCCATACCAGACTTCCTTTCATTGCTGGATTGTATCACACTCTTACTCCTAACCTTTGTGCTTGCTATTCCTACTTTCCAAAATACTGTTTTACTCAACTAAAAGGCTTATGCAGGGATTGCCTGTGTCTGTCTATTCTCATTGGTTTATTTCCTTCTAAATCCAGATTGGACTACAGGATATAATCATTGTTGGCTTGGCTTCATTTTCTTGCATTTCACAGCCATTTCTTATTCCTGTTGACCAGTACAAAGTTAGTTCTAAGTCAGAATATATTTAATAAAAATGAACTGAGTATCTAGCATAACTGTGGTAAATATGACTTCTACAATCTATGTAAAGATTTTTTGGCTCTGAGTAACAATAACCTCAGTCTAGTTTTGCTTAAACAATAAATTTATCTCAAACAGGAGGCTTCAAGATTTTTAAGTTCAGTGGTTCATTTTTTACCTCAAAGACTTCGTGTTTTCTATTCCTCCTCTTTGCCTTCCATTACATTGGCCTCATTGTAAAATTGAGTCCCTTAGTAGTTGTAAGATGACTGCTAGCTGTAATTGAGGCAACATAGGCTTATTCACATTAATGGGAGATTGACTTTATTCTCCCAGAAGCATCTCCAGTTATTGGTCTTTGGTCCAGGTAATGTCTTTTTCTCTTATCAGTCATTGGTAGAGAGGCTGAAGGTACTGTCATTTTCTCAGACTGATCATCCTGTGAGTAAAATGGAATGCTGGGAAATCATCCAGTGTCAGCTACAACTTCTCTGTCACCAGAATCCTCCTCCTCCTCCTCCACAGGAAATTTCCCATAAGGGAAGAAATTTCCATTTGTTTTTCCTTTTTAAAACTTATTTCACCCCCCATGATGAGATAATCACCCTGCCCAAAGACAGCCTAAGAAGTCTTTAACCATAGAATCTTTTTTTTCCCCTTCAGATCCAGACATTTAATGTGGATACACCATGCCAGACTGTGGAAGATTTAACGAATGGGGTTGTGATGGCCCAGGTTCTTCAAAAGATGTAAGAATAAGTTGCTTATCTTTATATCTGTTGTTATTCATAGATACTTACCACATTGAAAACATGGATTAAAAACATAAAGTATGTGTTTGTCAGCTGCCTTCCACTGTGACCTGAGGAAATCAGTTCAGGAGGGGGAACAATATACCTAGGCTTAGCAGTTTGGGGTTCAGTCTGTGGTCTTTTGTCCCGTTGCTGCTGGGTGTGTGGAAGGGCAGCATGTCATGATGGGAGGAAGTGGGGGAAGAAGCAGCTCACTTCACAGTGGCCAGGCAGCAAGAGAGGAAGGGGCAGCAGTCCCCACATCCCCTTCAAGAACATACACCCAATGACCTAACCTCCGCCACCTCATGAATATTCTATCTCCTAATAGTGTCGCATTCTGGGACTACATTTTTAAAACAGGGACCTTCAGGGAACATTCAGAACCAAACTGTTAGCACAGTGTTGACATGAAACTTGTGTTGCATGTAGAATGAGAACTGCAGGCAGCAGTGATGATTTTGATCAGTTTGTTAGGTATAGTTAGGCCTTTAATTGTTATAGTACTCCAGTTCATGTTGGTGACCAGATTTTGCCGTTGTGAGTCTGAGAATCTTCCCTCTATAGAATTTTTCACAGATGTTCTCTTAACACTGAGACCTTCCCTGACCACCCATATAAAATACCAACACCTGTTCCTCTATTTTCTATTCCCCTTAACCCTTTGTGTTTCCCTTCCCTTCCCTTCCCCTTCCTTTTCTTTTTTCTCTTGCTCTCTCGTTCTTCCTTTTCTTTCCTTAGGGGTTGAATCCTGGGCCTCACACATATTTTGCAAGTGCTCTATCACTGGGCTGCACTACTAGCCCATTTTAATTTTTTATCTTGAGAGAGTGTTGCTAAGTTATGCAGGCTGCCTCTGGCTTCAAGATGCGATCCTCTTGTCTCAGTCTTCTGAGTCACTGGGATTACAGGTGTGTGCCACCATACCAGGCTTTCCCCTTAACCCTTTGTGTTACTCTCTGAAGTGTGTAACACCACCTGATGTTATACCATATTTATATACCATATTTGGTTATATCAGGGAGAATTTGGGAGAATAAAGTCCCTTTTTGCCCCTGGAAACAGACACATACACACACAATGTAAGTGTCTAAGTTCCACGTAAAGCCTGGGAGCTTTCTTCACTATTGTGTCCTAGCAACCAGGGAAATTCCTAGTTTTTTATTGAGTCATATGAGACTACTATTTTTTGTATGTCAAAACAGTTATCAGTAACTTCCCCTGGTTCAATTTGTTGTTATGGGTGCTCATGAAGAATGACTGAGGAAATGAAATATTTATTTGGGATATGTATAAAACATTCTTTTCTCCTACATATTTTGAAAACATAATAGTTATAAAATTCATATCATATTGCTATGAACTTTTGATCTAGGAATTTTTTTTTTTCCTCATACTGAGTGGTCAACCCAGGGCATCCCACATACTTTGAAAGCATTCT
Source organism: Pedetes capensis (assembly GCA_007922755.1). Classification (NCBI taxonomy): domain Eukaryota; kingdom Metazoa; phylum Chordata; class Mammalia; order Rodentia; family Pedetidae; genus Pedetes; species Pedetes capensis. The sequence continues at coordinate 69,428 of VMDO01002454.1, forward strand.
CCAATTGAGCTGTACCCTAGCTCCATTTTTGATATTTTTTATCTTTGCAGAATCTCACTAAGTTGCTCAAGGCTGCCTTTGGCCTTGAACCTATGATCCTCCTGCCTCTGCCTCTGGGTTTATAGGCATGAGTCACGACATCCATCCTTTGACTAGGAAATTTTAAAATAAAGCATTAAATAAGGTTTGGGCTGGGATTTAGCTCAGTTGGTAGAGGGCCGTTCTGCAGTCTCTGAGTTCCCGAGTTTGATTCCCAGCACCACAAAAATGGGAGAAGGACGTGGCAATCTACTCCCAAGGCAATCCCGAAACAATCTGCCATTGAAAACCCTATGAGGGTCGCTATGAGTCGGATACCCACTCAACGGCACCTAACAACAACAACAACAAATGAGGTTTGATATGATTTGGGGTTGCTTTTGTATTTTGAAGCCCTGAGTACTTGTCATCATCCATGTTACTGAAAGATTTATATGTCATTCCCTGGGATTTCTTGTTTTTCTTGTTGTTGTTGTTGTTGTTAGGTGCCATTGAGTCAGTATCTGACTCATAGCAACCCCCTGTACAACAGGGAAAACACTATTGTCAGTGCTTCTCTGTTGTTCATAGGGTTTTCAATGGCAGATTAATTTTTGGGAGGGGGTTGGCAGGTTCTTCTCCCAAGCCTACAGCTTCTGGTGTTCCCAGGCGGTCTCCCATCCAGGTACTAACCAGGCCCGACCCTGCTTAGCTTCGGAGATCTGACGGGATCGGATGCCACAGGGCTACAGCTGCAGGCTGTTTTTCTTATTAGGTGCAATCAAATTGTTGTTGTTGTTGTTAGGTGCCTTTGAGTCGGTATCCGACTCATAGTGACCCTCATAGGGTTTTCAGTGGCTGAGTGCTTCGGGATTGCCTTGGGAGTGGATGGCCAGGCCCTTCTCCCATTTTTGCAGTGCTGGGAATTAAACTCGGGGCCTCAGAGACTGCAGTGCAGCGCTCTACCCACTGAGCTAAATCCCAGCCCAGCCATCAAATTAGGTGATAAAAATAAAAAGCCTCATAGTGACCCACTATGTACAACAGGATGAGACACTCGTTGACATTGTTCCATGCCCAGCGCTATGTCAATGCTTCTCTGCTACTTATGGGGTTTTCAACGGCTGATTATTTTGGGGTTGTTTTGGGAGTGGGCTGCCAGGTCCTTTTTCCATTTTTGCAGTGCTTGGGATTGAACCCAGGACCTCAGAGCATGTAAGGGCAAGCATTCTACCAGAGGAGCTAAATCCTAGTCCTGGGATATCCTGTAGTTCTATTGAAAATTAGTGTCATCATTAAATGATTTCTTGGTGCAATTTACCTTGCAGTAAGTTACATAGTTGCACTTCTGAGAAGCAGCTTTGAGCTGCATACATTTCAGAGAATCCTTGTGCTTTTAGAATTGAGGACTCATACTTGAAAACTGTAGCTTGTTTTCACTTTCTTCTGTAACTTAACATGCATGTCACATCCTTTTCCAGATGTGTAGGCACGCATGTTTTTTGATGGAGCTCAAAAAGGCTTATTGGAAACTTGGCCAGCCTGGTTCTAGCACTCTGAGAAGAATGATCATTTTCACATCACTTATATTTTAGTTTCCCAGTGTTCAAGAGATTTCCCTGAATTTCTTTCTTTTTTTTTTTTTTGTGGTACTGGGGGTTGGACCCAGGGCCTCATGCTTGCATGCCCTGCAAGTGCGGGACCACTGAGCTGCACCCCCAGCCCATATTTTACTTTTTGAGACAGCGTCTTGCTAAGTTACACAGACTGCTTCTGGTCTCAAACTTGGCGATCCTCCTGCCTCCACCTCCAGAGCCGCTGGGATTATAGGCGTGAGCCACTGCACCTGGCTCAAGAGATTTCCCTGAATTTCTTAACAAAAAGTATTTGTGGCTATATGAGCCTAAGTGCGTTTGCCAGATATCTGTCAATAAATGAAATTTTTTCCTAAGCTAGTTCGGTAGGATTTCACTTACTTGTAGAAAACAGAAGAATGTTTATATATTTTATCAAAATGAGATCTACGGAACAAGACAAGGATGCCTAATCTTGCCACATCTGTTCAACATAGTGTTGAGAAACCTGCACCTGTACATACCACCCTGGCATCCGATCTCATCAGATCTCAGGAGCTAAGCAGGGCCTGGTTAGTACTTGGATTGGAGACCACCTTGGAACACCAGGTGCTGTAGGCTTGGGAAAAGGACCTGACAGCCCACTCCCAAAACAAGTCAGCCATTGAAAACTCTATGAATAGCAGAGAAGCACTAACAATAGTGCTGGGCATGGTACAATGGTAGGTAGTATTTCATCTGTTGTACATAGGGTCACTATGCATCATACCTGATTTGATGGCACCTAACAACAGCAACCAAAAGTCCTGGCTAGGGAAATTAGGCGATAAAAATAAAAAGCATCCAAATAGTAAAAAGTGAAATTGTCTCTGTTTGCTGATGAAGTAATGTTATACATACATATCTATAAATCTAAAGACATCACAAAAAAACTGCTTAGGACTAATAAATGAATTTATTAAAGTTGCAGAAAGGAAAATCAACATAAAAATCAGTAGTGTTTTATACACTAATATGAACTATCTGAGTAAGAAATTAAGAAAATAATCCCATTTACAATGGCAAAAAAAAGGGCTACTTAAATTTAGCTAAGCAGGTGAAAGACCTATACACTGAAAACTGTAAGATATTCATGAATGAAGTTAAAGAAGACACAAATAGATGAAAAGATAGTCTATATTCATGGATGAATAGGCTTAGTAGTGTTAAAATGTCCATTGTAGATTGTCCCAAAGCAGTTTGCAGATTCAGTGCAATTCCTATCAAAGTCCCTGTTTAATTTTTGTATAGAAATAGAAAAAGTTTTCTAAAATTTATGTGGAACCACAGAATTTTATTGCATAGTGCAGGCAGTCTTGAGCAAGAAGAACAGTGCTAGAGGCACACAGTACCTAATTTCAGCAGTCACTAAAGCAGAGTGACAGGCATGAAATAGACACATCAACCAGTGAACAGAGTAGAGAGCTATGGATGGATCCACATATCCACAGTCAACTGCTTTCTATAAAGGTGCCAATAACCCACAATGGAGAAAGACCAGTCCCTTTGATTGGTGTTAAGAAAACTAGCTAATCAGCTGGGCATGGTTGTACATGCCTGTAATCCTAGCACTTGGGAAGCATGAGGCAGGAGGATTGATGTGAATTTGAAAACAGCCTGGGCTCCATGGTGAAACCTTGTCTCAAATTTAAAAAAAAAATAGCCATATGCAAAATAATGAAATTAGGCCCTAATTTCACATTATATACAAAAATCAATTCAAAATGGATTGGGACTTAAACATAATATTGGAAACTGGAAAAATACTGGAAGAAAATGGGGAAATGATGCGCCTTTGATCTGAAAAATGATTTTTTTGCATTTGACCCCAAAAGCTTAAGGCAACAAAAGCAAAAATAGACAGATGGGATTACATCAAACTAGAAAGCTTCTGTATAGCAAAAGAAAGAATTCACAAGTGAAGAGACAACCTGTACAATGGGAGAAAATATTGTTAAACCATACTTCTGATAAGTGGTTAGTATCCGAAATATATAAGAAACTCAATAGCAAGAAAACAACTTTATTTATTTTAATGGGTAAAGGTTCTGAATAGCCATTTCTCAGAAGAAGACATACAAATGACCAATGAGTATATTTTAAAAATATTCATCATCACTAATTACCACAGAAAATAAAATTTAAAACCACAATGAGCTAGCACCTTACATCTTTTAGAACAGGTTTTATCACAAAAGATGAAAAGTAAGTGTTGGTGAAGGTATGAAGCATGAGGGAACCCTTGCATGCTGTTGATGGGCATATAGGTTTATTCAACTGTTATAGAAAATAGTATGGAGGTTCCTAAAAAAATGGAAAGTGAACTTTCTTATGATCCTATAATCCTTTTATGGCATATATATCTAAAGGAAATGAAACTGGTATGTAGAAGAAGCATCTGGACTCCAGTATTGATTGCACTGTTATTCACAACAGCCAAGATGTGGAACCAACTTAAGTATCCTTAGTGGATAAAGCATACTATATTTACTCAATGGAATACAATTCCATCTTTAAAAAGAAGGAAATCCCGGCATTTGTAACAGCATGAATGAACATTATGCTTAGTGAAATAAGCCAGGCACAGAAAGACAAATACTGTGTGATTTTACTTACATGTGGAATCTAAAGCATTCAAAGTCATAGAAAGAAGCAGAGAGTAGAATGATGATAACCAGAGCTGGGGAGGAAAGGTAATGTGGAGATGAGGGATATAAGGCACAGAGCTTCAGTTAGACAGGAGGGATAATTTTTTTTATGTTTACTGCACAGTGTGGTGATTATAGTAAATAATGTATACTTCAGAATTGCTACGAGTAAATTTCAGATGTTCTCAGTATAAAAAACAAGTATTTGAGTTGGTGGGTGTTAGTTAGCATCATTCAGTCAGTCCACATTATATACACATAACATCACTTTCTACCCCTTACATGTAAGTTCTAATTTGTCAATGTACAATAAGGATTAATTAAAAATAAGACAAGATCATAATGTACACTAAGCTCTATAAATTGATTGTTTTAACTTACCAAAGTTTTGTATGCATTGTTCTAATCAATAGTTTTCTACCTTTTTCCCCCAAATGACTCAGTTTCCTTTTTCCTTTTATTGAAGTATGAGACACACAGAAAGGTATGCTAAAAAACCAAAAATTGATAGACTGGTATGTATTTCCTTGTAGCTACCACCCTCATTGAGAAAGGTCATTCCTAGGGCCTTAGGGACTCCCTTGATAGGTTCCCCATTAGTCCACACCCTTATGCCAAAAGATAGTTGGGATTCTGACTTATACACTATTGTGTTCTGCTTGTTCTTAAACATCTTATTAACAGAATCAGTCAGTGCATACTCTTTTTGTCTCTGTTCTTTCATTCAACATTTGTGAGATACAGTCACATCCTTGTATAATATTTATTTTAAATAGTTTATAATTTACAAAGCCTCACCAACATTTACTTATCAGTTTGATATTTATTGAATGGCTACTTTGTGTCCAGCATTGGTGATACAAAGATGGGTCATGCAAGTACAGTATTGGCTCTCAAGAGGCTTATAGCATGGAGAAAAACAGATTTTAATTGGCCTTGAAGACAAAATTGTAGCACATGCCACAGAAATTCACAGTGTTATTGAAGTTTGTGTCATATTTATCTTGGTCTTGGAATTTGTGAGCATTTTACCTAAGGAAAGATAAATTAGAACTGGGTGTGATGATGTAAGCCTGAAATTCCAGCACTTGAGAGACTGAGGCAGGAGGATCATGAGTTCAAGGCCAGTCTGGGCTGCACAGTGACACTATGTCTCAAAAAAAATCAAGAGAGACTGGGTTATAGTTCAGTGGTAGAGCAGTTGTCTAGCATGCACAAATCCCTGAGATTGATCACCAGCACCGCAAAAAAATAAATAAATAAATAAATAAATAAATAAAATAAAAAAATAAAGATAAATCTGAAAGATAGTAACAGATTTCTCTGTAGCGGGAGGAGCATCTACAGAGGCCTGCATAATGGAATGTGAACACTTCTCTGGGAGAGAAGAAGGAAGGGTTGAGTGGCTAAAGCAGAGAGGCAAGGAATATGGTGCAAAATGAGAGTGGACAGGTAGATGGAGTCAGACCATGCAGTCAAGTATCTTTATTCTGAGAACTGTGAGAAGGAATTTTGGGGTGTTAAGGAAAGAAAAATGAGAGTTAATACAATTGCATTTAAATTTTGAAAATATATTGGCTGCTAGTATAAAGTTAATTGGGAGACCAGGGTGATGAACATTATTAGTTGGGAAGAAATTTGCCATAATTCAGAAGGGAGATGCTGGTACTTTTTACTAGGAGTACCATCTAGTACATCTTTACTAGGAGGTAGTGAAGGAGATAAAGATAAGTGAACAAACTCAAACTGGTACATAAAATCAGGAGATTTTGGTAACTCATACAGGGGTAATGAGTAAAAGCTGTCACATTGACTCTTGAGTTTTTGACAAGCACATAATGCAGAAGAGGATATAAACCACTGCTGTGAGAACACTGAAAGAAAACCTGCTGCAGAGGAGGGCTGGCCACGTTCTGAGTTTGGCTTGGGAAACATTAAACCCCAGCTAAGCTGAAAGTTGGCTGTACAGGTCTAGAGGTCAGAAGATGAGTCCAAAGTGACAGTGTCTATGTGGGTCTCTCCCAGTTGAAGCTGTATGTGTGTGTTAAGTCACCTAGGGGACAGTATTAAGAAGGAAGAAAAAAGTTACTGGTTAGAGTGCCAGCCAGCAGAGGGAGCAGAGAGGTAGGAGGGGAGTCTGGAGTGGGGGCGGAGAAGGGTGTTTACTGCAAATACCAGTCCTCTCATTTTGTATGAACTAATGAGTGGAAACTATATTTTGTCTCCACTCTCACTCTTTTTTGTCTGTGTAGGTTCATGTGCCCCTTTTATTTATTTTAATTAATCATTTGCTTTTTAGAGCAGTTTAAGGTTCATGGCCAAATTGAGTGGGAAAAAATTTCAGTATGGGATGGTGAAAAAATTCTGGAGATGGGTAGTGGTGACAGTCATACAGCAATGTGAATGTATTTTTTGTTGTTGTTAGGTGCCGTTCAGTTGAGTCTGACTCATAACCACCTTATGTACAACAGAACGAAACACTCCCCAACACGGTGCCATGCTCGGCACTATGTCAATACTTCTCTGCTATTCATAGGGTTTTCAATGGGATTGCTTGGAAGTGGGCTTCCAGGTTCTTCTTCCATTTTTGTGGTGCTGGGGATCAAACCTGGGACTTCAGAGTGCCCAGAGCAAGCACTCTACCAACTGAACTAAACCCCAGCTGAATAGCAGTGTATATTGTTGTGGTTAGGTGTCAAGTCAGGTCCAACTCATAGCGACTCTATTTACAACAGAATGAAATACTTCTCAACGCTGTGCTAGGCACATGATCTTTTTTATGGTCAAGCCCATTGTTGAGCCACTGTGTCAATCCATCTAGTTGAGGGTTTTCCTTTTTTTTTTCCCTTTACCTGCTATTCTCCCAAACATGATTTCCTTCTCCAGGGATTGGTCCCTTCTGACAACATATGTAAAATACATAAGATGCAGTCCAGCTATCCTTGTGTCCAAGAAGCCTTCCAGGTTGCTCTTCTAGGACAGATCTGTTGGTTCTTATGGCGGCCCATAGTATATTTAGTATTCATCTCCAGCACCATAATTTAAAAGCATCAATGCTTCTTATTGTTATTCAACGTCCATCTTTCACAAGCATGTGATGCAACTGAAAATACCCTGGGATGAGTCAGGCACACCTTTATTTTCAGTGGGACCTGTCTTTTCAAGGAGGTCTTTTGCAACAGCTTTTCCCAATATGTTGCTTTTGGCTAACATCCATCTGCCATCAGCAATGATGTTCTTGGTTCCATGCCGCCTTCTGAATCTGGCTTGACTTTCAGGCAAAACCATGTTAATTGCTACACTCGCTTTTGAATGATCTTTAGCAAAATTTTACTTGCATAAGATACTAATGATACTGTTCAATAATTTACACATTCAGTTGGATCCCCTTTCTTGGAAATAGACACAAACATGGATTTCTTCCAGTCAGTTTGCCAGTTAGCTATTTCCAAATCTCTTGGCATAAACAAGTGAGCACCTCCAGTGCTGCATCTGTTTGTTGAAATATCTTTTATTGGTATTCCATCAATTCCTGAAGCCTTGTGTTTCGCCAATACCTTCAAGGCAGCCTTCATTTCTTCCTTCAGGACCATTGGTTCCTGATCATATGCAATGTCATGAAATGGTTGCTCATCTACCAGTTCTTTTTGGTATAATAAATGACTCTGTATTCTTTCCATCTTCTTTTGATGTTTCCTTCATTGTTTAATATTTTCCCTGTAGAGTCCTTCACTTCTGCCACTTGAGGCTTGAATTTTTTTTCTTAAGTTCTTTAACCTTGAGAAAAACAGAGCACGTTCTTCCTTTTTGGTTTTCTATCTCCAGCTCTTTGCACTTGTCATTATATTTGATTTTGTGTTCTCGAGCTGCCCTTTGAAACTTTGTTATGTCTTTTACTTTAGCTGCTTAACATTGAAGGGCAAGTTTCAGAGTCTCTCTTGACATGTAATTTGGTCTTTTCTTTTTTTCCTTTTTAATAACCTTTTGCTTTCTTCGTGAATGATGTCTTTGATGTCATGCCACAACTTGTCTGATCTTCGATCATTAGTGTGTAATGCATCAAATGTGTTCTTAGTGTGATCTGATCAGGTGGGATATACTCAAGGTCATACCTTTGCTCACAGTGAATGTATTTGGTGGTACTGAACTGTGTACTTAAAAATGGTTAAAAGGGTAAGATATTATGTTTTAAAAAATTGAACAGAAAATGCAGTTTGTACATATCCCTTCCCCGTCACATGCTCAGCCTCCCCCTCATCAACACCCCGCACCACAGTGATACACATGTGACAGTGCACCAACATTCCCACATCATTATCACTCAATATCCATAGTCTATGTTAGGGTTCATTCTCAGTGTTGTACAAGGTATAATAAAAAAATACAGTGCATGTTTAAGAAAAATATTATAGTAAAAGGCACACCACTATTAATTCCTCCCCACTACCAGAGTGTTCCTCCTGGCTTCAAACACACTTGTCCCATCTTCCCAATTTATGAAGCGGTTCTAAAAGTCCTCTTTCATGAGTATCTTTAGTTTCATCCTCCATTATGACAGCCCTCCATGTCACACATTGCTTCATGTATGGCAACTTCTGTCAACATAGGTGTGTCTTCATCTACCTTATTCACCAGCTCTGGCACTGTGCGACTTCCCCAGAGTTAAAATGACCATGAAAGGTAAAGTTTTTTAACTGATTCAGGACATTGAGATATCCATGACAGTACAAGTAAAGATACTCACAAAAGAGGACCTACAGGACTGCTTCAGAAAGTGGCAAGAGTGGTGGGATAAGTGTATTCGAAACCGGCAGGAATATTTTGAGGGGGATTAATATCAATATGTCTTTTACTATATATTTTTAAATTTAAACATTCACTGTCTTTTTTTTATCACACTGCATGCATTCTGTGGGTTTCAACAAGTGCATCTTATGTAGCCACCATTGTAGTATAAGTTCAGAATAGATTTCCCATCCTAAATATCCTCCATGCTCTGCCTGTTCATCCTTATCTCTAAACCTCTGGAAATCCTCATCTTTTTACTATCTGTACGGTTTTATCTTTTCCAAATATCATGAAGTTGGAATAATAGTCTGTAGCCTTTTGTAAATTGGCTTTGTTCAATTGGAATATGTATTTAAGGTTCCTTTGTGTAATTTTATGGCTTGATAGCTCATTTCTTTTTAGAGTTTTGTTCTTTTTTAGTTTTAGTATTTTATAGCTTTATTGACAAAGAATTGACATACAGTAAATTGACATTTTTTTCTGCTTGTGTGCTGGGGATTAAACCTAGGACCTTGCACATGTGAAGCACATATTCTACTCCTACTGTTTGTTTTTTGAGACAGAGTCTTGTGTACCCCAGGCTGGCCTTGAACTCTGGATCCCAAGTGCTGGTATTCTAGGCATGTGCTCCCACACCTGGCTAATTTACACATTTTTAAAGTACATGGACCCCCACACATCTGTCAGTTTGCTGCACTGTGGGGGCTTGTGTGTTGTGATGAGGCTGAAAGCTATGCCACTGGTATCTCAGATACCAGCAGGATTAGCCATGGTGGACAGGTTTCAGCTGAACTTCCAGGCTAAGACAGACTAGGAGGAGGCACCGGCGAACCACTCCCAAAACAACTAGCCATTGAAAGACCTATGAATAGCAAAAAAAAACACTGTCAGATATAATGCCAGAAAATGAGCCCCCCAGTTGGAAGGCACGCAAAAGACTACTGGGGAAGAGTTGCCTCCTCAAAATAGAGTCTACCATGATGACGGAAATGGAGTAAAGCCCCAGGGACCTCCATTTGGTGCTGTGGCATGACTAAAAATGAGGAGAAACAACTGTAAACATCCATTAGTAATTGGAACATGGAATGTACATAGTATGTATCTAGGAAAATTAGAAATCGTTATAAGAGAAATGGAACGCATAAACATTGACATTCTAGGTATCAGTGAGCTAAAATGGACCAGCATGGGCCATTTTGAGTCAGATAATCATATGGTCTACTATGCTGGGAATAATAAACTAAAGAGAAATGGGGTTGCATTCATCATCAAAAAAGACATTTCAAGATCTGTCCTGAAATACAATGTTGTCAGTGATAGGATAATATCCATATACCTAGAAGGAAAGCCAGTTAATATGCCTATTCAAAATTATGCACCCACCACTAAGGCCACAAATGAAGAAAGATAAGATTTCTACCAGTTTCTGCAATCTGAAATAGATCAAACATGCAATCAGGACATATTGATAATCACTGGTGACTGGAATGCAAAGGTTGGAAACAAAGAAGAAGGCTCAATAGTTGGACAATATAGTCTTGGTGACAGAAACGAAGCTGGAGATTGCATGATAGAATTTTGTTAGACCAATGACCTTTTCAATGCAAATACATTTTTATCAACAACATAAACGGAGACTATACACATGGACTTCACCAGATGGAACATACAGGAATCAAATTGACTACATATGTGGAAAGAGATGATGGAAAAGCTCCATACCAAATGTCAAAACAAGACCAGGTGCTGACTGTGGTCAGACCATTAACTTCTCATATGCAAGTTCAAACTGAAGCTGAAGAAAATTAGAACAAGTGTATGAGAGCCACAGTATGACCTTGAGTATATCCCACCTGAGTTCAGAGACCACCTCAAGAATAGGTTTAATTCATTAGACACAAATGATAGTCAACCAGACTAGTTGTGGTATGACTTTAAACTTTAAACCAGGCAGTGTTTCCTTGTTCTATTTGAACAACTGCTTCCTGGTTCACCTACAGATTTCTCATGAGTATAATCAGGTGCTCCGATATTCCCATTTTCCGAAGTGTTATGCATAATTCATTCAAGAAGAAAGCAATAGGTTATTAAAAAGATAGGAAAACAAGAAAAGACCAAATTATATGTCAAAAGAGATGTTGGAACTTGCCCTTGAACATTGAGCAGCTAAAGTAAAAAGAAGGTCTGATGAAGTTAAGGATCTAAACAGAAGATTTCAAAAGGCAGCTCAAAAAGACAAAAACAAATATTATAATGACATGTGCAAAGAGCTGGAGGCAGAAAACCAAGAGGGAAGAACACGCTCTGTGTTTCTCAAGCTCAAGGAAGTGAAGAAAAAATTCAAGCCTCGAGTGGCAATAGTGAAAGATTCTACAGGGAAAACATTAAATGATGCAGGAAACATCAAAAAAAGATGGAAGGAATACACAGAGTCATTATACAAAAAAGAATTGGTAGATGACCAACCATTCCAAGAGGTTGCATATGAAGAGGAACCAATGGTGTTGAAGGACGAAGTGGAAGCTGCCTTGAAAGAACTGGTGAAACACAAGGCTCCAGGAATTGATGGGATACCAATAGAGATGTTTCAACAAACAGATGCAGCACTGGAGGGGTTAACATGTTTATGCCAACAGATTTGGAAAATAGCTACTTGGCCAACTGACTGGAAGAGATCCATATTTGTGCCTATTCCCAAAAAAGGGGATCCAACTGAATGTGCAAATTATCAGACAATATCATTAATATCTCACACCAGCAAAATTCTACTAAAGATCATTCAAAAGCGACTGCAGTAGTATATAGACAGGGAATTACCAGAAAATCAAGTGGGATTCAGAAGAGGGCGGGGAACCAGGGACATCAGTGCTGATGTCAGGTGGATATTAGCTGAAAGTAAAGAATATCAGAAAGATGTCTATGTTTTATTGACTATGCAAAGGCATTTGACTGTGTGGATCATAGTAAATTATGCATAACACTTCGGAAAATGGGAATATCGGAGCACCTGATTATACTCATGAGAAATCTGTAGGTGAACCAGGAAGCAGTTTTTCAAATAGAACAAGGAAACACTGCCTGGTTTAAAGCTGAGAAAGGTGTGAGTCAGGGCTGTATACTTTCACCCTGTCTCTTCAATTTATATGCTGAGCAAATAATCCGAGAAGCTGGTCTTTATGAGGAAGAACAGGGCATCAGGATTGGAGGAAGACTCATTAACAACCTGCATTATGCAGATGACACAACTCTACTTGCTGAAAGTGAAGAGGATTTAAAACATTTACTCATGAACATCAAAAATCATAGCCTTCAATATGGGTTACGACTAAACATCAACAAAACAAAAATCCTTACGACTGGGTCAGCACGCATCTTCACATTAAATGAAGAAAAGATTGAGGTTGTCCAAGATTTTACTTTGCTTGGCTCTATAATCAACACCCGTGGAAGCAGCAGTCAAGAAATCCAAAGACGCATTGCTCTAGGAAAAGCTGTGGCAAAAGATCTCTTTCGAGTATTGAAAAGCAAAGATGTCACATTGAAGATGAAGGTGCATCTGACTCATACCATGGTATTTTCAGTCGCATCATATGGTTGTGAAAGCTGGACATTGAACAAGAGAGACAGAAAAAGAATTGATGCTTTTGAATTGTGGTGCTGGAGACGTCTGTTGAATATACCATGGACTGCCAAAAGAACCAACAGATCTGTCCTAGAAGAAGTACAACCAGAGTGCTCCTTGGAAGCAAAAATGACCAAACTGTGTCTTACATATTTCAGACATGTAGTCAGGAGAGAACAATCCCTGGAGAAGGACATCATGTTTGGAAGAGTGGCAGGTCAACACAAAAGAGGAAAACCCTCCACCAGATGGATTGACACAGTGTCTGCAACAATGGGTTTAAACATAAATAAGATTGTTTGCCTGGCACAAAATCAGGAAGTGCTTCGATCTGCTGTACATAGGGTCGCTATGAGTCAGACTCGACTCGACGGCACCTAACAACAACAACATATGGTTGTGAAAGCTGGACATTGAACAACGGAGATAGGAAAAGAATTGATGCTTTTAAATTATGCTGCTGGAGATGTCTATTGAATATACCATGGACTGCCAAAAGAACCAACAGATCTGTCCTAGAAAAAGTACAACCAGAGTGCTCCTTGGAAGCAAGAATGGCCAGACTGCATCTTACATATTTTGGACATGTACTTAGGAGAGATTAATCCCTAGAGAAAGACATCATGTTTGGGAGACTGGCAGGTCAACACAGAAGAGGAAAACCCTCCACCAGATGGATTGACACAGTGTCTGCAACAATGGGCTTAAACATAAGTAAGATTGTGTGCCTGGCACAGAATCGGGAAGTGTTTCAGTCAGCTGTACATAGGGTTGCTATGAGTTGGACTTGACTCGATGGCACCTAACAACAACCATATTTTGACCTGTGTATATGTCTATGCCTAGAGACAAGGACCTGGCAGCCCACTCCCAAAACAATTGTTGTTGTTGTTGTTAGGTGCCATCGAGTCAGTATCCGACTCCTAGCGACCCTCATAGGGTTTTCAATGGCTGACTGTTTCGGGATTGCCTTGGGAGTGGATTGCCAGGACCTTCTCCCATTTTTGCAGTGCTGGGAATTGAACTTGGGACCTCAGAGACTGCAGTGCAGCACTCTACCCACTGAGTTAAATCCCAGCCCCCCAAAACAATTAGCCATTGAAAAACCCTATGAATAGCCAAGAAGCACTGTGATACAGTGCCGGAAAATGAGCCTCCCTGGCTGGAAGATACTCAAGACAACTGGGGAAGAGTTGCTTCCTCAAAGTAGAATGGACCTTAATGATGTGAAAGGAGTAAAGCCCCACGACTGCAAATTGAAAGCAATAAACCGAGCCAGGTGTGGTGACAGAAGTCTGTAATGTCTATGTCTCAGGAGGAAGAGGCATGAGGATCTTGAGTTGGAGGCTAGAGGCAGCCTGTATAACTTAGCGACACCTGACTCAAAAATTAAATAAAAAGTGGGCTGGGAGTGCAGGCCAGGGGTGGTGGTGGTTGTTAGGTGCCGTCGAGTCGTGTTCGACTCTTAACGACCCTCATAGGGTTTTCAATGGCAGATTGTTTCAGATTGCCTTGGGAGTCTGTTGCCACATCCTTCTCCCATTTTTGCGGGGCTGGGAATGGAACTCAGGAACTCAGAGACTGCAGAGTGGCGCTATACCAACTGAGCTAAATCCCAGCCCGCAGGCCAGGGGTAGAGCACTTGTAATATGTGAGACCCTTGGTTCAACATATAAATACTGCAGAAAAATAAATAAAATCAGTGAACAGCCATTACAATGGCTAAAATTAAAACGACTGACCTCACTGACTGCTAGTAAGACTGGAGCAATAAGAACTCATACACACCACTGATGTGAAAGAGCCGCTTTTGAAACAGACAGGGAGTTTGTCAAATACTAACTATACACCTGTGATATGATTTATACCAGCTAGATGAATCATACTTTATGATTCCTGGTAGAATTTACCCAAGTGAAATGAAAGCATATGTTCATACAAACAACTATACACTAATATTCAGAGGACCTTAAAAATAGCCCAAACTGGAAATACCCCACGTGTCCATCAACAGATGAGTCAATTGTGGTAGGTACACCATCCATATAGTGAGATATGCATGAACTATTTATATAGGCCAGGCTCTGTTTATTGCTTTCAATTTGCATTTCTATGATATGTGATATTCAGCATCCTTTCATGTATTTACCATCTGTATATCATCTGTGGTGAGTCATCTGCTATAATCTTTTGCTTACTTTTAATTGAGTTGTTTGTGTTGTTAAATTTAGAGTTTATCCTAAATACAAGTCCTTTGTCAGATGTACATTTTAAAATACTTTATCCTAGTCTGTATCTTCCATTTTTGTTTCAGTAGGGTCTTTTGCAGAGCAAAAGTTTTTAGTTTTGGTAGTCTGACTTATTTTTACTTTAGTTTTTCTATTGAGAATTCTTTACCAAAAACAGTCCCTAAGATTCTACTGTATTTTCCATAGACACTTCATAGTTTTACAGCTTATATTTAGGTTTATGATACATTTTGTTACTTTTTGCATGATATATGATATTTATTTTTGCATAGATTGTTTAAGCACTATTTGTTAAAAAGATTCCTTTCCTATATTTTCAGGACTTTTTGTTATGTTAAAATGATTAATGACTAGACAGACTTTCCATCGATGATTAGATTTTTGTTCATTTAAATATTTTCTATTAATAAATGAGTCACCAAAAATGCTAAGATGGATGGATTCTATTCTTTTGCATTTATACATCAACAAATACAAATGAATTCTTGTAAATCTTTAGGAAATTGTGACTTAATATTATCTAACCTCACATTTAAAGAATTTTGCTTCCTATTTTCGATTGCTTGATTTGAAGAAAATGAACATCATACAGTGTAAAATTTTTGCAAAGTAGCATCCACTTTGGAAAGTACAGTATATTCTATGTGGTACAGCAAGATTGTCAATTGACTATTTATGTTGTGGTGCCTGTGATTCTTAGTGAACCTGTAATGCATATGCCTAGGAATAGTCAGTACTTTGCCTTGGTGGAACTTTGGTTTCCCTTTGCTTTCTTGCTCTGGAAGAAATCTGCTTCTCCGGTAATAGTGCTTCAGGCTTCACAAGCAATGGCTGTTTCTCCCAGATGCTTCCCATAGCACTTGATCTAGTAGTGGTCTTCCTCAGTACGGCTTCTAGAACACCTTCTCTCTTTTTCCTGAAAACTGTCTAATTTTGAGTCTAATGACATCATCTACTACCCCTCATTGCTACTGTGATCTTTCATTTCAAATCACTTTGGATCCTAGCCCACTATCACTCTTTCAACACTACTTATGTCTAAATTCTGGGTGATTTGAATGTGCACATCTGTGATCTTTCATATCCTTGCCTGCCAGCTTTTTGTATTCTTCTGTGTTTTGTTTTGCATCCAACTTTAGCTACCAGTTCCTGTAGTCTCTGTATGTAATCCCTCCATAAATTAGTTTTCTTTTTACTGTTGTCTTATCACTACTTCCTGTCTTTCCATCTTACTTGCTCTGGACCGGAGACTCCAATAATTCTTTCACTCCCTGGTGCTAGTGGGACTGCAGTGCTGTCCTTCACCTTCCTGGCGTTCTCTCGTTCATCTTACTCAGCCGAGATGCTTCAGTCAGTCATACTCACTCCCTTGCACAGTTTTAGCTCCTTTGCTCCTCTTGTACCTATTTGTGTTTGCTTGGCACAATCACAATTCTAGTTAAATCTAATGTCTTGCCTTGTCTGCATCTCATCAGTGTAACTGAACCTGACTGGAAAAGAACACAAACATACTGATGTATGTTATTTTTAATTTCTTACCATGAAACCGCAAATGGTTTTTTATGGAATCACATACTCGTACCCTATTTTCCTAGTCTGAGTACTCTTCTGCTCTTCTAGATGACTAACTCACACTTTCTTCAAGTTTCCAATCTTTCCCGTCTTTCCTTCTTACCTGAGCACTTTGTGAGATAGGGTACATCCTACCTCTCAGAAAGTTGAAACAAATCAAGAAAATTTCTGTCAAACTCCATGACTGCATTGATTCACCTGCTCTGACTTTTGCCTTGTTGCCCACTCGTGTGCATGATCCACAGAGCAGAGCAGAAGTATCCTCTCCTAAACTTGCACTTGCACTTTGTGTATTGGATCCCACTGCATCTCACCTACTCTAGAGCATTATTTTCTTCATTCTCCCATCTTTCCTACACCATCAGTTTTTCCTTCTCTACTGGATCATATCCATTGGTATACAGGTAAACTCTTAATTTCTTTTATCTTTAAAAATACTTATCTTGTTCTCACTTCTGTCAGACGTTAATCCATTTCTCCTCCCCTTTGCAGCAAAATTCCTTTAAAAAATACTCTGTGCCCAGCTATCTGGATTCTCTTCCTCCTGCTCTCTTAAATTCACTTCATTGGGCTTTTTTTCCCATCATTATATTAAAACTGCACTTGTCAAGGGTGCTGATGCACTGCATATTGCTAATTTTAACAGGCCATTCTCAGTCCTTATCTTACCCTGTCAGCATATTTGATAATACTCAACATGTTTACTTCCTTGTAACACTTAAAGTTTGGCTTCCAGAGAGCTACTGTGATTTTTTTAGTAGGTCATATTTGTTCCTTAGAACCCTACCTTGGTGTCTTATTTCACTCCAAATGAGAGCCTCAGTGCTCACAATAGTATATAAGATCCTAAGTGACCTGGACTTCATGTGCCCACTCTGACCTCACTTACTAGTGTTTTTTCTCACAGTGGCTTCCGTGCTTATCCACACATACATCAGGCATGTCCTGCTTTGGGGCTTTTGCTTTGCCTTTCAGCCTTCACAGATGTGTCCATTTCTCAATGTAGCCTACCCCATCCACCCTAATATTGCCAACACTCTTGTATTCTACATCCCCTTGTTCTGTTCTATAGATGTTCAGAAAATACTTGTTAAATAAATGGATATGGAATTATATTATTTGACTTTTAAAGGAAGCACCTTTATCTTCTTTTTAGCCTTGTCTTCAAGAAGAATTCACCACTCAATGTTTGCCACTAACAAAAACAGACACCAGCTGAATATCCTGTAGTTTAGTTCTGACGCTAACTACCTAAAGTAGCTCAGACCTGACAGGTTCAAGGCAAAGTCCTTCAATTGTGAATTAGTGCAGACCTTACTTGTTAAAGTTGAGGCCTCAGTTTCATAAGGCAGCCCCCATCTCTGACAACAGCTGGAAATGGGGTCCTCAGAGCACTCACACTTTTACCTAGTCAGCTATAGATAAGGGGTTCTCATTCTGCACCCCCATTTGATAAATTATTAAAATGACTCAACTCAGGAAAGCACTATATCTACAGTTATAATTTTGTTACAGAGGGCACAACTCAGGAAGAGTCGAATGGGACAGATACATAGGGCAAGCCAAGTGTGGAATTGAGGGCACCACAGCCTTTCCATCCTCTCCTTCTCAGTACATCAATGTGCTCATCACCTTGGAAGCTCCCAGAACCCTATTGTTTATGGTTTTTATCTGGCAATTTATTACATCAGGCATGATTGAAATCATTAGCCATGTGATTGAACTTAACCTCCACTCCCTCTCTTCTTCCCAGACGTCAGGGTGTGAGAGTGAAAGTTCCAAACTCTAATCATGTGGTCTGTTCCTCTGGGACCCACCACAGTCCTGCAGCTATAATGAGTCACTTCATTAATGTAAACTCTGGTGTGGTGAGAAGAGGCTTGTTATGAATTGCAAGACATTCCTATTACTCAGGTAATTCCAAGGATTTTAGGAGAGCAGGCCAGGAACCAGTTGTTGTTGTTGTTGTATCCGACTCATAGCGACCCTCATAGGATTTTCAATGACTGACTGTTTCGGGATTGCCTTGGGAGTGGATTGCCAGGTCCTTCTCCCAAGGAACCAGTTACAAAGCTTAAATGTATTTTTTGTAATACCACAACCATACATTGATTGAACATAAGCTGTGCCCCTGAGCACCTTCATTTTTTGTTTTCAAACTCAAAAAAGGTAGAAGAAAAGTAGGCAAGACCAAGTGAGATAAAATGAAGGTCAAGCTATGGACAATGGTGGAGTGCCTCATTAAGTGGATGCTTTTAGCTTTATAGTACCCTACCCTAAGTTGTCTGTCTTTGGGTTAGAAACTATTCCTCATGTACATGTATTTCTTATTTTGGTTCAGTGGGGTCTAAGTATAGTTTGCTCTATTTCTTTTAGCATTATAGATGTGAAATTTAATTATTATGGTCAGTTGTCTAATACACATTTAGTGGCAGAGGACCAATATGATTATTTTGGGTAATTAAAAGATTATTTTTGGTAATTAAAAGGAAATAGAATACCTAATCTCAAAAGACAAAATTATAACAGATTTAGTTTAAAAGGTCTTCTTGTTGTCAGGTGCCGTCAAGTTGGTATCCGACTCATAGCGACCCTCATAGGGTTTTCAATGGCAGACTGTTTCGGGATTGCCTTGGGAGCAGATTACCAGGTCCTTCTCCCATTTTTGCCGTGCTGGGAATTGAACTCGGGACCTCAGAGACTGCAGTGCAGCGCTCTACCAATTCAGCTAAATCCCAGCCCTAAAAGGTCTTAATTGGCTTTTATTTGTGAATCTAGAATTGGCAACACCTTATTCTATGAGATGGTGTTCCAGTGAGCCAGGCAGAAGAGGTTGGTTTTGTAGGCAGAAAAGGGCTGTAGAAAGCAGAAACAGAGAACAAAAAGCAGATTGATCATTCCATACTTTTCTTTTATAGGTTAAAACAGAGACCACTTCTTATCATGTCAGCTGAAACTTGCTATTACCTGTCATTTGCCTAATTTCTTGGGAGGTTAAGTAATTTTGGTTAACTTCACCATCTGTGATTGGATTTTGTTTTGGTCTGCTGGACCTAGTGCAAGAACTCAGTCCAAACCTTGTCCAAGCCTTGTATAAATTTTATCTAATACTAAGAATCAGCACATCCATAACAAATACTAAAGTTTGCTAATGAAAATGCCATGTTAAAAAATGGAACCAAAATACGTTGTTTTGGACCCTATATTAATTTGGAGGAGGTCATAAGTGTTACATTGCTTAAATAATTCTAGCAATAGAAATAAAATTTAACTTTTTGCTTTCTGTGAAGGCCTATGACTGCAAGAAAATAAAAAAAAATTGCTGGTGAATTATGGTAAGGATTAAAAGTAATAGCTTTTTCGTGTATCATAAGCTATGACTAGTATTTAAGTAAATGGGAGTAAACATGTTACTGATAAAGGAAATTTTTTTTTTTTTTTTTTTTTTTTCAGTTCTGGGGGTTGAACCCAGGACTTTACACATGCTATGCAACTGCTATTCCACTGAGCTACACCACAGGCCATTTTTTATTTTTAGACAGGATCTTGCTAAATTGCTCAGGCTGCCTCTGGCTTTGAACTTGAGATCCTTGTGGGTCAGCCTTCTGAGCCACTGCGATTATAGACATGTGCCATGGTACCTGGCCAATTTTTTAATTTTATATTTTATTATTTTATTTTATTTTTAGGAGTCACAACACAGGAAGAAGTAAAAGATAGCTTGTTACTTGCGAAGAACATCCCCAACAAGACTATCGGTTATTTATATGTCTGTGCATAACTATCATCTGTTAAGAAGTTTTGAGAAAATTACCTTTATTTATGTGGTATCTACAATGAATTGCAGTTTAGTGTGTTCAGCTTTAACTCATTTTAGAATCTGTTAACTGTATGTTACCATATTTTGCTGTTGAGGGTTTTTGATAAAATATGTTTTTATAATAAGCTAATAGTCAAGTTGATTTTGGAGAAATCTATACATCTGTCCTCATGTGCTGAATTACTTAGTGGTGAATATGGGGCAAATATATTTTTGTTTCACTTAAGTGACATAGGTTGACATGGGGTGTGATTCAGTTTTCTACATGACCTTAATATATTAGCTTTTCCTTATTTGCAGAGATCCTGCATATTTTGATGAAAATTGGCTAAACAGAATCAAAACTGAAGTGGGAGATAATTGGAGGCTAAAGGTATTTTTTTTGTTTTTGCATCTGTTAAGTCTTTAAATGTTTGTGCTGTATAATATTTGTTTATCTGATATCCAGTGAGATTTAGAAACTTAGGTGGTTTATAGTGAAATAATTCAGAACTAAAAATAGGAGGAAACCTGAAGTTGCCCACCTCATTCACCATAGTATAAATCAGTAAAGCACAGTAAGCCAAGAGCACCTATGTCCACATCATAGCTCTGCTGATTACTCTATATAGGCAAGTGTTGTAATCATTCTGAGCCTCAGTTTCCACAGTGTAAAATGAGGATTGTAATGGAACTACCTCATAGAAGTAAATGAATTACTGTGTAAAATTCTTAGAATAGTGCACATGCAGTACATGTTAGTTTCTAGTGTTGATGGTAGTGATGACAAAATATTGGTCATTATTAACTCTGACCCAAACACTCACTGAAACATTTTCATTTCCTTCCTAGTAGCCTTATTTTTAGTGTTACTGGTATTTTTCAATCTTGTTAGACCAAAACCCACAATAAGAATTACTTTACATGCTAACCTGCTGTTTTCCCAAGTGTATTTGCATAGATAGCTGAGCAAATGCTTACCTTTACTTTATACAGTGATGTCTTTGTTTTACTTTTAAAAAATTTTAGTTTCAACTCATTAAATTACTTTTTTAGCTTTATCTCCTGAAGTAATTGTACACTCACAGGGAGTGGCAAAAAAATAGGGATTCTTCACCTTTCACCCAGTTTGTCCAGTGGTTGTACCTTGAATAAGTATAATGTTATCAAAACCAGAGGACTACCCTCCATTCAGATTTCACCAGTATTGCATGTACTGTTTTCTGTTTGTGTGTACAGTTCTGTGTTGCTCTCTCTCAGGGGTAAGCATCTGTAAGTAGCTCTGCAGTGTCCATGGTACAGCGTTCTGCATTAGCCAAAAGGCTGCTTTTAAAGCCACATTCATACTCCCTGCTCTCTGATTCCCTTGCAATGACTAATTTCTTCTCCATCTCTATAATTTTGATACACTAAATTGATTTTTATGACTTGGTAATGACTGATATAGTTTTGAAAACCCTGGAACTTTTTCTTTTTTATATGCATTAGAGAGGACTCAGAAATACACATGATTAAGCATGTGAGGACCCTGGACTTAATATGTGTAAGCCTGGTTTGTCTTTATATTTTCTCCAAGAAGTACATGATTAATGAAAAATATTGGTTGCTTAAGTTTTGAGACTACCCAAATTGAATTTTTTCATTTTACCAAGAGAGTGAATAGAAACTATTTAATGGATCTGTTTTAATTTCTAAATAATCTTTGAAGATTAGACAATTAAAGTGATTACTTCCTAATGTTATAACATGTTTAAACAACCCATGCATGTTTAAAGTAATGCTACTAATTATTTTGTGTTTGCTTGCTGGCTGACTAAAGAGGGAGTTGCATACTCCCCCATCCTGTGCACACATGTTCACATTCAGGCCACATGCCATCTTCGGTGCCATGGCCTGCCAATGGCAGTCACATAGAGAATGGTGAAGTTTTTCATATTCTTAATCTTTGGAACTGAAATTACTGTTTTCCATGTTTTATCTTATGTTATACTTTTAAATTTTATGATGCTATTGATTAGAAATAAGGTATATAGCTTTTTGTGATGGGGAATAACTGCCACTTTAAATGAACATACCAATTTTTAAGGTGGTCTAATTTCAAAAATGTTAAGATATGAAAAAAATGAACATCCTAGCATTGGCATAAAGGAAATAAAGTATATTATGCATTTTCTGTATCCAAATTTTTCCAGAAATACAGCATGTTAATTTTATTTATGAGATTTGTTGTTGTTTTGAGAGTGGGTTTCACCATGTAGCCTGGACTGGCCTCAAACTCAAACCTTCCTGGCCCTGCCCCTTGAGTGTGCACCACCATACCTGGCTTCTTATTGTTGGTGCTGCTTTTCTTGTTATTAATAAATAAGCAAGTTTTCTGTTTATTTTTTCATTAAAAATAAATGTCTTCAGCCACTGGGTTGCTCTGAAGTAATTCAGCCCCTTTCATTTGATAGCCACAGGCTCTACTGTCTTCCACTCTAGGATATCTTTAACTACAGATTCAGCGTCCTTAATCTAAAATCCAGAGCACTCTGGTCCCAAGCATTTCAGATAAGGGATACTCAACCTGTATTAACATTGGCCAGCAGCAGCTACATCAACAAGATGAACAATAGAATCATCTGACCATTCAGCACAAATTTAACTGTATAAGTTGTGTCAGAGAAGAGGAAAAGAGTTTAAAGTTTGCAGCAAATAGTGCCAATAAATCCATCTATCATTTCACTCATGTAACATATGCCAGTGAATTTAAGCTCTGGAATGAGTAAATACTGGGAGACACCTGTGTGTTGCTTCCTTCTTCTGCCTTATTCCTGGAGTCTTCCTTATAGCACAAATATTTTGGCTTCCTGAGTGTTATTCTATTTTAGTGTTTCAGGATATAATAGTAATTTTATGATACATAATTATTTGATATTCAACCAAAGAAATAACAGTCTTTTCTGACTGGAGGAACTTGGAAACATTATATTTTGGGAATTAAAGAGTTTTCTGCGGGGCTGGGCATGATAATTCATGCTTGTAATCCCAGACCTTGGGAAATATTGGCAGACACAGGAAGGTCACCACAAGTTCAAGGCCAACCTGGTCTATATAGTGAATTCTAGGTAGTCTGGGCTATGTAGCAAGATTCTGTCTCAAAAACAAAAAAAGTTTTTCATTGGTAATTTTGACTGTGTGTTAGGTACTGTCAAGTGGGTATCTGATTCATAGCAATCCTACATACAACAGACGAAACAGTATTGTTTTGACTGTAGCTCTTGCTTAATCCTCTTAACTCCACTTTTCTACTGAATAGTCTTATTATTAATTCTTAGTTATTATCTGTGTCATCATAACATTGAAACCTATATGTAATTAGAAACTTTAATGTTTTATAAATCTCTTAGATCAAATAAATTAAGTCATTAATAGTCCTTTTTGATGATGATGGTAATTCAAATATGCTACTAAATTTTATTTATTATTTATTTATTTATTTATTTATTTATTTATAGGTTGAGTATCTGTTTTGTGAAATGCTTAGGGCTAGATGTATTTCAGATTTTAGAGTTTTTTGGATTTTGGAATACTTACATAGACTTTACCAGTTACACCTCCCTAATCTGAAAATCTGAAATCTGAAACGATTCAAAATCTGAAACTTTTTGAATGCCAGCATGACACTCAAAAAGTTTTTCATTTTGGACCATTTCATATTTCAGGTTTGAGATTTTAGATTAGGAATGTTCAACTTGTATTTGCTTTATGAATCACTAGTGTGGTTGTTTGGCTCAGTATTTTTTATGTTAAACTGTACTTTGGTCTATGCTTGCCTTTTACCCAGTTTCTCTCTCTTTGAACAGATTAGTAATTTAAAGAAAATCTTAAAAGGAATCCTGGATTACAATCATGAGGTAAGGACTTCTTCCTCATTCTACTTGGAAATGTCGTTATAGGCTAGTAATTTTTTAGTAGTTTCAAGTTAAGGGAAAATTGCTCTCAAAATTAATTAATTGTCTTCCCTTGTGTAGTTTCTGGCCTGTTAGTTCAAACAACCATCTATTAGGGGGTAAATAGATGAATAATCTACTTTTTTATGGGTAGTATTGATATGATTACTAATATATGTTAGACTTTGCTTTATGGTATGTCTATTACTGCTTTCCTTTCTTTCTTTAGTTGAGAAGGTGGTTGAGACCCCATGCACTACAGTGAGCTCTGCTGCCACTCGTGTCTCACTCTATAGCAAACCCCTAGCCCTAGATGAACTCCCTTTTTCTTTTGAGTCTATACCAGGACAGCCAACATTAGTAGAGAAAAATTCATGTGGTGGAACTAATTCATTTCACTTTAAATATCATGATCACGGATGCCAAATGGATACAACACTACCTAGAAACCTCTGCTATTTTCCCACCATCTTTTCCCTTATGAGATTACCTACCTTTATACCCATAATATCTGGCTTCTCCATCTCAGTAAGTGACCCTGTCGTCTGTGCTATTACGCAAGCCCAGGACCTGGGATTCATCCTACCGTTCTTCCTTCTTTTCACACCACCAGCAGGGCTAAGTCAATCTTCAAAATTCAACTTTTTCCAGCTCTGCTGCCGCCACTCACAAACCAGCTGCCATTATTTGTGCTTTGACTACTGAAATGGCCTAGCTCATAAGTGGCTTTATTTTTGTTCCCCAAGTCAGGACAATTTTTACACATAGAAATTAGACTAGGTCGGTCTCCTCCTGAAAGTCTCCCCTGCTCACTACTGCATTGAGGATCACATCCACCTTTGCTGCCTTGAACCACCAGATGTTGCCTGACTCCTAATCATGCCTTAAGCTACTTTCGTTCCCACTAACACCACAGCTACATTTATCCTACCCCTGTGCCTCAGGTGTATGAAGCCTGTCTGCCTCAGAGCCTTAATACCCACTTTTGCACTTGCTGCATGGCGTGTCCTTCCCTTAGCTCTCCTCACTGCCAGTTCCTGCTCCTGTGAACTTACTTGTGAGTGCAGCTTCACCTCACCCTGTCTATTCCCATTAACCCTCACCACTCCCACAGGCATCTTACTTGTTGGTTTCTTTGTCTCACCTTCTTGTATTGTTAGAGCTGTGACACAAGCTTGGAGCCAGATACAGCACAGGCGTTGTTATACCCCAGCCCCCAGCACAGTACTGTCACATATAGTGGGCACTCTGCATTCTCTAATTATTTCAAATAGTTTAAAAACCCATTTTAAATATGTTGTAATTTCCAAGAAAAGTATGGTTTGACATACATAAATGTGCACATATAGTTATTATTAGACGTCTTCACAAATGTGCGAAAGAGTATGCATATTGACTTTTGTTGTTGGCCAGAAGTTATTGTTAGTTCCTAAGAGTGATAAGAGGGAATATTTACTAGATCTTTTGAGTTTAGAAGAAGTAATCATTTTTGTTCTGAACATCATGCTCATTTTATCAGTGTAATTTTATCAGGTATTTTTATCAGGTTAATTTATCAGGTAATTTTATCATGCTAATTTTATCAGGTAATTTTCAGTGCAATATCACAGTGAAAAAGAAAGAAACTTTATGTTGGTGGAGATTGTGGTGATGTTTTGGGGACTGTGATCCTGAGTGTCACTGTGAATAGCTGTCACTCTTGGTGCTTCACTCTGGCCAGATGCAGTACTGTTAACCCACTTCACACTGAGAGACTGAGGCTCAGATCTTCTGCCTGTGTGTACTTCTTTCTCCTTCTCTGTTGCCTTTTGTTTTTCTTCCCTCTCTACCCTTGGTAGTGCTCTGGGCCTTAGGCAAGCTGTGTTGCTCCATACGCCAAGCAGCACAACCCAGCCACTTTTGTAGGGCTCAGCATCCAGTCTCTGCAGATGGCTTTTGTCTTTCAAACTTTCCTTATGCCCCTTTAAAAGCCCAGTTATAAGGTGGCACAGTGTTGCACACCTCTAATCCCAGTGACTGGGGAAGCTAGAGGCAGCCTGTGTAATTTATCAAGACCCTGTTTCAAAATAAAATAATAAAAAATGGTTTGGGGCCAGGTGTGGTGGCTCACACCTATAATCTCAGCAACTCCAAAAGCAGAAGCAGGAGGATCTTGAGTTTGAGGCCAGAGGCAGCCTGTGTAACTTAGTGAGACCCTTTCTGAAAATAAACAATAAAAAATGGTTTAGAGGTACAGCCTACTGGTAGAGGGCTTCCAAAGTATGTGGGAGGTCCTGTATTCAACCCCCAAGTACTGCAAAAACAATCATATTCATTACCAAGTGAAATTATATTCATTACAAGGTCATTATGAGGACAGTTGAAGTAAAACTGAGATCCATGTGTGTGTTGGTGTTTGCCCTTAGTGAACCCATGCAATGTGACTTGCTCCCTGTCTCTCCATTTATCCTCTCAGAGCTTAGTGTTCTTTTCCTTCTTATCACCTGCTGTAATTTGTAATTATATATTTCTTTGTGCATTTTCTTACTCATTTTATGTCTTCTTCCTGCTCTGTAAACTCCATAAAGGCAGAGTTCTTATGTGTATTTAAAAGCTTTATAAATACATACATCTTTTAACATAGTAATTCTATTTTTAGAAACTTACTTTCTCAAACTATGTAACAGCCACTCTGGAGGGTGAGGTAGAAGGCTTACCTGAACCCACAAGTTCGAAGCCAGACTGGGCAACATAGTGACACCCCCATCTCAACAAAAATAAAATGAAAATACTGTGGTCTATTTCATCATTATTCATGCAGCTATAAAAATTCATATTTAAAAGACTAATAATATAAAAATATGAGATTTTATATACCATATGATACCACCTTTATAGACATATAAATAAATATATTAGAAAATGTATATGCAGGTCCACAATCGCAAATCCCAAATAAGACCAGATCTGTTTTTGAACTCATGAGTTTTTTAGGCTTTAGAAAAGTAACATGATGCATATTATGTAACACCCCAGAGGGGTGCAGATTACACCATTATCTTGTTATATAGATATTTCTGCAACAAAACATAGGATTTTTCACTCTTAACTAAAATCAATAAGAAAAATAAACACATGTTCTGTCATTACCTTTTACCCTCATCCTGGGAATTCCTTTGTCTCTGTCCTATCATATTCCAGTTATTGACTCTCATGATTTTGTATTTCTCTTTTCTGGTTTACCTTCTTTTTTTCTTTGTTTGCTTGCTTTTTGTTTGTTTGTTTTTGAAGTACTTGGGGTTGTACCCAGGGCCTCACACATAGTTTGCAAGTGCTCTACCACTAGGCTGCAACCTTAGCCCATTTTAATTTTTAAGTTTTGATTCCGGGTCTTGCTGTTATGCAGACTGTCTTTGGCTTTGAACTTGAGATCCTCTTGCCTCCACTTCCTGAGTTACTGGGATTACAGATGTGCACCAGCCAAACTGGGCTCCTGGTTTCCTTTCTCATGTTGGTGGAGCACATTGTTGAGAGGGATCTTCATAAAAAGTACATGATAAAAATTAATTTTTTTAGTATTTTCATATTTGAATGTAATCTTAGTTTTCCCTTGAGGGTCGAGCCTGTGGGATTTCAGTTGGAATTAGTCTTAGTGTTTAGAAGGGCTGGCAGCTTTGTCCTCCAACTGCTGGTGCTACTGTTGAAGTTGCTCATGTGGATTCCATTTACATTTTGGTAACATGTTCATTTTCTGGAAGCTTTTTGGATGGATTTGTTTGTTCGTTTATTTATTTATTTATCTATCTATCTATCTATCTATCTACCTACAAGGTTCATAATGGCATGCTTTGGAATAAGGTGTTTTTAGGATGGGAGTTGTTATATTATAGTTAGTACTTACAAAGCCCTTAAAACAATACCTGCTAGTTTTAGTTTAAAGGAAGTTTTCTTACATACATAAAATATTTTAACTCATTTTTTCCACTTTTCTCTATTTACTTTCTAGAACTATTGAGCCTTTCATCCTCCTGGATTGATCCTTTGATTATCTAACCTTTCTCTTTTTTTCCTCTTGTGTTTTTGCTCTATTTTCTGAGATAATCACATACCTTTTTTCCATCTTGCCCATTGATGCATTCTTTTCTATTGTATTTTTAATTCCCAAGATCAATTTTTGTTTTCTGAATGAAACTTATATATCCTATTCTTGCTTTATGAATATAAATGTAATATTTTATCTCTTTGAGATTCTTAATCAAAGATGATTATTTTTACTTTCATGTTTTATTTATTTTATTCATTTCTTAAACCACCTGCCCAGTTTCTTTCCAGTAGGCATGACTGTTCAGTCTTTGTTTATCCTTCTAGAGACCAATTTCCTATTCAAGGGGAAAAATTAAATTTAATTTGGGCTGATGGTGTATTCCTATTCATTTAATTCAGTTTGCTTTCCATTATCATTTAGAATAAAATCCACATTCTTGGCTGGGCACGGTGGCACACACCTGTAATCCCTGTAATCCCAGGCACTCTGGAGATTGAGGGAGGCTGAGACAGGAGCCAGAACTCTCACAAAGTATGCACAAGGCCATGGGTTCAGCACCCCTCAGTACCACAAAAACAAACAAACAAAATAGAATAAAATCCACATTCTTAATGTAATGCACAAGGAATTCAATGATCTGCCCCACCCCCACCCCCACCTTTCTCTGCCTTCTCCTTCTCCTCGCCTGCCCTGGGATCCTGCACCTGCTGGAGTTCATCAAGTGCATCCTGTCTCAGACTCTATCCCAGGCAACCTAATAGCCCTACGCATTGCCAGTGTGGTCTACTCACTCCAGATATCTACTCAGCGTTTGTTTGTCATTTGCTTATTTTGGTGCCTGGATGGGACCCAGGGCCAGGCGGGTAAGCACACGCTCTCCTACTGAGCTGCACTCCAGCCCCTCTTTTCAGTTTTTGTCTTAACACAGGGGCCTTCTGTGACTCCTTGTTTAAAATAGCAGCCCTCCTTCTCTACAACCACCATCACTTTTTCACTGTAAAATAAGCATACATCAGAAAAGTACAATACACAATATGTAAATGTGCATCTTCACAGTTAATTGTAAATTGAATAGTCATGTCACATAGGAAGGGCTGTGTAACATTGCCATCTTCTTGGAAAGCCCCTGTGTCTTATTTCCTGATTACAACCTCTTTTCTCCTCCTGTCCAAAGAAAACCATGATCCTGTGTTTTTAAATGATCTTAGTCCTTCTCTTCTTACGTTTTACTGCTTATATGTCTAATTATAGAATTTAATTTTTTGTTGTTGTTGTTTTCTTCCACTCAATGCATTGCTTGCTTTCCTCTGAGTTTCTTAGTGTTTGTCTTTCAGGTTAGAAACTTTTCTCAAATGTCTTAAGTAATACTTGGTGGTTTGCTGATATTTATAAGAAAAACACTATAGAAAGCTGATTGGAATCTGATCCAGGGGGCTTTTTTTTTTACCAGTAAATTTCACTTTAGGGTCATCATCCCTTTTGTTTGCACATGCCATTTTATTTGGGACAGATTTCCTCATATAGGAATCTTCCATTCTCCTTCCTGACACAAGTATCTTGCTACCATCATTTTTTAAGTCAAATGGAGCAAAGGTGGTAAGGAGGAATCTTATTTTGGGAACGTGAGTTTTTATTTCATCTCAGGTCTTTCTGGTGCCCTTTAGTTCAGACTGTTCCAGTTCTATTTCACCGGAAAGCTCAGAGCAGTGAGAGGATCAGTAGTATACAGTTTCTTTGCACAATGTGCCTACCACATGCCAGATAAATTATTATGACACAAGATAGTTACAACTTAGGTATGGGAGGTAAAAATAGTAACCAGGAGTGAACTTGACAGACCAGCTCTGTCCTTGGCAATGAATTTCTGATTGTAACAAACTAATCTCTGTCAGATATTTTATTTGGGCCTATAAATGTGAAAGCAGTTGTAATCTTATCTCTGTTCAGATTTTAGGGCTGCAGATTAATGACTTCACCCTTCCTGATGTGAACCTCATTGGAGAACATTCTGATGCAGCAGAGCTTGGAAGGATGCTCCAACTCATTTTAGGCTGTGCTGTGAACTGTGAACAGAAGCAAGGTAATTTATTTGAATTTAATGTATGCATTTAAAATATTGAAGGACAATATTGTTTGCTGCATACTTTATATAAAAAAGCACCAGGACAAATAATAGAATCTGTCATGGGCCATCCATTTTCTTCAGTTTTGCTAGGAATTTGTTTGCAAGTTTAAATGACATTTGCAAATTAGAATAAATTTGATTATGGTGATATTCTTTCATTTTCTGCAATGCCACATTATTCTTTGAGTAGGTTTTATTTTTTCCCTCATAGTGCTGGAGATGAAACCCCGTAACTTATGCATATACTTGCACATACTCTACCTTGAGGTTCATCCCCAACCTGAGTAGGTTGTTTTTTTAATGCATTTTAACTACCATAGATCTGATGAAATTTATTATTAATTGGGCAAAGTCCACCTATTAGTTTGGAAAAAATTGAACAGAGATGCTCAGCACTTCCTTGGATATTCAGGCCGTGTGTGTGTGTGTGTGTGTGTGTGTGTGTGTGTGTGTGATTCTCATTTACAAGTTTGTCTTTGTGGTGGGGAAAAGAGGGAAGGCATTATGTAATCTTACGCATAGTCTCTAAACAATAAACATAGATTTAGAATTGGGTTCTCTATCCCTAAATCTAGTAGATATTGTCTCACAAGAAATCACCTCCTCGCTTAACTTTTAAATACTGCCTTGAATGTCTTTTAAAAGAAAGAATAATACTACATATTATCAAGATCATTTCTTTTCACTTGTTTCAAATAATAAAACTTCTAGAAATACCACAGAATATTTGACGTTAACATACTCTGGCAAGAAAACTTTCAAGTTTAATAAGACATTTTGTGATTCATTTTCACAAAGATGAACAAAGACCTTTGAAATAAATTAATGATTTGCCTATGTTTATCTCAATGCTAGAAAAAAATCTCCAGCCATGTAAATCTGAACTATCATCTTTTATTTTTGCATGTTTCTTTTCTATTGCAATCTAAAATATCTTGAGTTTCTGATGCTGAATTGATCCAATATATCATATCATTATTATTGACTGTTGGTTGATTTATTAACTAACCCAGTTTGTAAAATGTCAGTTTGGGAAATGTTTATATGCTGGGGATTAAGAGCATGGATTACAGTGCCCAATCAGCCTGTGTTTAATTAGAATTCTACTCTCACAAACTATGGGGATGTTAGATAAACAGCCCAAACTCTGTATTTTAGTTTCTCAGTGAAGTGAAAATTTAGTGCCTCATAAAGTTGTTCTGGGAGCTAATGAGATAGTACATGTAAAACAATACAGTGTTTTGCACATAGTAATGGAAATCTAATTGTTAATATATAGTCTTTAGGCACATTAATTTTAGTTCAGTTGTGTATTATGTGTTCTTGTGGATTTTCAAGTGGCCAGTTTTTTTTAAATGTCTGTTACAAGGTAGTATTTATTTAATGATGCATATTTATTCTAAATCAGAATCAGTAATTTAGACTTACAGAAGGTTATTCTTAGTTAAATTTTGTTTGCAAATTTTGTTAGAAAAATATAGTATTGTTATGTGTTTAGCAAATTCAAGGTCACAGATTTGTGCTTTGTTGAAGTCACTTGAAGAACAGTGTTATTTATTAGTCAGTTGGTACATTTCTGTTGCAGAGAAATCAACTGAAAAAAAAAATATGGGAGGAAATATTTATTGAAGACTCATAGGTAGAGGATCACAGTCCATAATGGTGACAAAACAGGCATGTTGCCAGCAGCAGGTGGCTGGGCCCATGGCGGTTGACTTCCTCACATCTTGGCAATCAGGAATCAGACAGATAACAGGGAGCAGTGGGAACTGATCCCATTCCTTTTAGATTATATCATGGCATATAATAAATTTCAGTTCTCTTATTTGGTGTAGCTCAAGAATTAAAATACAGAATTTTTTTTAAGTCAAAATCTCTCTTATGTTGCCCTGCCTGGTCTGGAACTTGCTATGTAGACCAGGCTGGCCTTGAACTTGTGGTAGTCCTCCTGCCTCTGCCTCCATTGAGCTGGGATTATAGGCATGAGCCACTATGCCTGGCTAAAATACAGAATATTCTGCATTTGCTGTCTTATACGTTGCTAAAATATCTAACAAATTTTCTATCAAATATTTAAAAATTGATATG
This sequence comes from Pedetes capensis, assembly GCA_007922755.1. Classification (NCBI taxonomy): domain Eukaryota; kingdom Metazoa; phylum Chordata; class Mammalia; order Rodentia; family Pedetidae; genus Pedetes; species Pedetes capensis. The sequence goes on from VMDO01002454.1 coordinate 101,906, forward strand.
TTGTTGTTAGGTGTCATCGATTTGGTGTCTGACTCATAGCAATCCTGCGTATAACAGTCAGTACTTCTCTGCTATTCATAGGGTTTTCAGTGGCGGATTGGTTTTTGGGAGTGGGTTGCCGGGTCCTTCTCCCAAGTCTACAACACCTGGTGTTCCCAGGTGGTCTCCCATCCAAGTACTAACCAGGCCCCACCCAGCTTAGCTTCTGAGATGTGACGGGATCGGACACCACAGTGTGATGGCTGCAGGCAAAAATTGGTATACATAATATTTAAGAGATTGAATCTCTAAAAAAATGTTGTGATTTTGGGGTAAATGAGAAATTATTTAATTGTAGTTCATTGATAGCAGATAATGACTTCTTATGTAATCTGTAAGGAAGTTCAGCAAGTCCTGGGATTCTGCTTAAGGCATAAAGGTCCTCAGCAATGTATAGCTTACGCAGTGGCTAAACTTACTATAGAATAGGAATGAGAAAAGCAAAGATTTTAACTGTATCCATATTCCTGTGAAAAAGAAGAGAGCCATGATATTTATTGAGCTTCCCATGTAGACTAAATGTTCTGTAGGGACACCTAGATTGAGTTTTCCTCCAGAAATTGCATAAATCATGAGAAATTTTTGAGCAGGTTCTGATACCTTACCCAATTTTAGGGCATTCTTCACTCTCAAGAGTGCAGTGGAGAGCTAAGAGTCATATAAGCTAGTCTCTGAGTTGTTAAGTACTGTCTGTCACTGTAGGTATGATGTCTAATGTGAGGTTCACTAACATGTCTACTACTTAGATGAAGTACTCAGCCTGTTTCTTTGTCTGCAAAATAAATATGAGCAGTTTTGTAGTCATGAGGAATAAATGGAATTGCTGTGTGAATTTTCTTTGTAATCCCTGAAGCACTATACGGATGAAAAGGGTGTTTTTACAGGCTTGCCCTCAGAAGCAGTGTGGGGCAGTTGCTGCGAGCTTTGACTAGGGTGCACTTCTGTCCTGGCTGACTCTTCTAATTGGGGCAGGTAAAGTGGTAGGAAATTTGAAAAAGCAAAGATCAGTAGTAAAAGGAACACTGATAATTACACTTACAGTAGTCACACACTAACCAGTCTCTCCCTTCTGTCTGGTACTCCACTAGCCAATAGCGGAACCGAAGCTACTTTTTACAGTTAAGAAATTGAGAATCATAAATATTATATGATTTGCCAAGACTTCTTACTTGTAAGAGACTAGATGAATATCAAAACCCATGTTTCTTTTACATTTAAGCTTAATACTCTTTATACTAAACCATACTGTTAAATTTTGGACAGCCAAAATACAGGGTAAATGCTCCTACATTAGCATACATCATTCTCCAGCATTGCTTTTTATATGTGCACTCAATAATCATATATACTTGCATTTTGGACTTTAAAGATTTGAAGTTATGTTTTATTTAAGATATTATACATCAATGTAGTTTTCTTCATCATTTTATCATTTAGCATTTTACGGTGTTCACGGGGAAGGGCCTTGACGTGGCAACACCGCTTTTTAACTAACGCTTCCCCTGTCACACCTACTAACGTCCTGGCTCCCCACTGCACTGTTACTTTCTTCACTTCCAGTAGGCTACTGTGGAGGTTCCCTTCTGCTAGCAGTGCCATGACTGCTTCTCTTCCATGTTCATGGTCTTTCATTGTGAGGGCTGCTTAGTCATCCTGGCTATATTAGTTTCTGTGTTTGATGCCTTTGAACAGAATATCTAAATGTATTGCTGTATTCCAACACATAGGATGATTGTCAGTAAGAAAATAAAACAAAACATTGAACCCAGACTAGAAGAATTCCTTACTGACCAAATGGTAATTAAAGTATGATATGTTTGTACTGCTGCCCTAAGAACAAAGCCTAAGATTTAGTGGTGGGGTATATATTCATATACATACAGCCAAACATTTGATTGGGTACAGGTATCCTTATGACAATATTTCCTTAAAAGCATGGTTTTGACAAGCTATAAGCTTTGGCATTAATAACTAGAATGTCATGTTTTAATAGTAATATAATGTTGTTGTTGTGTTGTTAGGTGCCATCGAGTCGGTATCCGACTCATAGTGACCCTCTGTACAACAGGGGAAACACTATTGTCAGTGCTTCTCTGCTGTGCATAGGGTTTTCAATGGCAGATTGATCTTTGCGAGGGGGTTGCCAGGTCCTTCTCCCAAGCCTACAGCTTCTGGTGTTCCCAGGCGGTCTCCCATCCAGGTACTAACCAGGCCCGGCCCTGCTTAGCTTCCGAGATCTGATGGGATCAGATGCCACAGGGCTATGGCTGTAGGCCAGTAATATAATAATAGTAATAATAAAAAATATATTTTTAAAAAACATGTTGCTTATTAGAGGATTACAGTTTGGCATTCCAAATACCTGAGTGTGTTATCAGAAGATTACTTTGATAGTTTCACTACTTGGAGGGTACCTGACCTGTTGATTTTTTTTTGCTCAAACCCCTTTTGTCTTCTGTTGTTGGATATACAAATAATGGGAACTACCGATAGGGCTTTTCAGAAGGAAAGGAGTTGTTCCTAGCATTGTTGCTGCAAAGAACTAAGAGATTTGTCCCTTATAGGCTATGGTGAGGATGAGACTGATCTAGTTGCTGCTTTAATGCATTAGGGATGTGGACCTTGTTTTAAAGCCCAGGATTATACACTATTGTTTAACTGTACTATCAGTTTCTGTCTTAAATTCATCTTCGTTCTTGGTCTTAAACAGATCTCAGTTTCATTAAATATTTTCTGTAGTTGAAAATATTAAGATAAGAATTTACACAATTTAATGCATTGATATCATAGAAAAAGGCACAAATTTTGGAGGTTTTTTCTTTTCTTTCTTCTTTTTTTTTTTTCTTACCATGCGGCAAAAAATAATGTGAAAGGTTACTTTAAGTGTTTAGAAAAATTGTGCTGGGTGCAGTGACATATGCCTGGAATCCCAGCACTTGGGAGGCAGAAGCAGGATTGCAAGTTTGAGACCAGAGGCAGTCTGTGTAATTTAGTGAGACCCTTTCCCAAAAAGCAAAAAAAATTGTCTGGATGTGCAGTTCAGTAGTTTAGCACTTGCAGAACATCCAAGCGCAAGCAGGAGACTCTGGGTTCAAGCCCCAGTACCGCCAAAAAAAAAATTGATATGGAGTCTTTTCCATTCTGGCTTTAGCCTATACCATGTCATTGATTGATATGGACATTCACTCATGTTGATGCTACATCCCCTGACCTTTAGCTGTAGCCTTAGCATTATTAGCAATGATGAAATGAAAAACAATATTTTCATGAAAGATATTGTGATTTTCCCCCTTTGCTTTACATATAGCACATATGTGAGGCACATTAACATATAAGGTATTCCTAGGAAAAGTCAATACACAGGACACTACTTATAAGATTTATGAAGCATTAGTCTTCACCCTTCAACTGTCTTTCCCCTGAGCAGTGACATTCCAGATTGTTCTTGTTTGCAGAATACATTCAAGCCATTATGGTGATGGAGGAGTCTGTTCAGCACGTCGTCATGACAGCCATTCAAGAGGTATGGTGCAGCTTTGTGCTTAAAGTTTATGACAAAGGAGAATACACAAATAATAGAAGTAGAAAAATTTTAAAACAATTCTCCTATTCATTTTTAGAGACCTTCTTTCTATTTCTCTTTCTTTCCTCCCTTGCTTCCTTCGTTCCTTCTTTCCTTTATTCCTCCCTGTGCTGGGGATTAAACCCAGGGCTTGGTGCATGCTAAGCATAAGCCATCATACTGAGCCACATTCCCAGCCCAAGAAATTTTTCTTTACATTTATAGTGAAGCTTGTTCCGTTTTTATTTTAAAATTCATACTTATTTAAAACTAATTTTTATTTAAATATTAAATATTTACTTTGCAAGTATAGCTATGATTATTCCTCATTTTAAAAAGTACCTTAAGGAACTACAAATAGTAGATGAATTCCTCAAGCTAAAAATAAATAATATCAAACTTAAACCAATAAGTAGTCTCCCTCACACTTAACTATTGATTTCCTATTTGGCAAAAAATGGGTCTTCAACTACAGCCACACAAACACCAATTTCGAGTTGAATATTTATTTTAAATGTAAAACATGAAACTGTAAAAGTACAAATAAAATACAGACTAATAGCTGATCAATCTCAGTATGTGAGAATCTTTTAGTTATAAAAGCAATGGAGGAAATCTTACAGGGTATGTAACTAACAGAAAATACAGAAGACAAATATGGAAAATGCCAAATGCAATTAAGATGTGGTTTTTAAAAATCTTTTTTGCAGTGACTTCTAAAACCAACTATCTAGTGTTGGGCCAAATCTCACAGGGTCTGGGTACAGTCCTGCCCTGGGCTGCTCTCACTACTGTGGCCAGCCACAGACCACCCTCATGCCTAACTGGCTTCAAATTCAGGGGTTCCAACTACTCCCTTTAAGTTCTGTAACTCACTAGAACAATTCACAACTCAGGAATGATAATGGTTTTATTATGGCAAGTGGGTACAAGTAAAAGTAAATTAATTTCTGAATTTTTAAGTTTTTGTCAAGCTGAAAGGTACAAATGGTGAGGTCTGGGAGAGGAGTCTCAAATGCAAAGTTTCAGTTGTCCCCACCTTGTAGATTCAAGGCATGTCATCCTCTTAGCGTATCACTGTATGACAATATGCAGAGTATTGCCAACCAGGGAAGCTCATCTGGGCTTTTGTCTCTAGAGTCTTCATTGGGATTTCATTGCATAGGTGTGGTTGTTTGAATCATTGGACATGAACTTGATATCAGTTTCCAGGAAGTCTTCTTTCTCTCTACAGGTCAGGCTCATAGCGAAGCCTCCTAATCACATGGCCAGTCGTTCTGGCTCAGCCAGCTTGCACCTGTGGTCACTTTCTTCTTATTGTTAGGTGTTGTTGAGTCAGGTCCAACTCATAGCAACCTGTGTACCACAGAATGAAACACTCCTGGAAACTCTACCATGCCTGGCACTATGTCAATGTTTCGCTGCCGTTCATAGGGTTTTCAGTGGCTGATTGTTTTGTCATTGTTTCCGGAGTAGGCTGCCAGGTCGTTCTCCTGTTTTTGTGGAGCTGGGGGTAGAACTCAGGGCCTCAGAGTGCACAGGGCAGCACTCTACCAACTGAGCTAAACCTCAAGCCAGTTGTTTTCTTAGTCCATCATAAAAAAAAAAAAAAAAAATCCAGACACTCCTATCCCCAGGGAAGTTCCAAAGATTTAAAGACTACCTCCCAGGACCTGTGACAAAAGCCAGCCAAATTCGTTATTACACAGGACCTGTCCAAAAAGCAAAGCATTTAAAAAAGCTGATCAGTTTGGCACTCAGTGCTGAGAGTAGGAGTGTTATACCTTTTTGTATAAGATTAGGCTTGCCACAAGTATTAAGATACCAAATGACAATTACCCAAGCAAAATACCAGTTTAACTTGACGGAAGTGGTCTTAGAATGATGTGGAAGCTCTGTATTCAGCAGGGACCCCACTTTCTTTCAGTAAGAGATGTGATGAGGTCTGCGCTTATCCATTCATGACTGTACCCAAATGGTTCAGTTGTGGCTGCTCAAGCTCCAGCTTTCACAACTCTCAGCTCTAGCCAGCAGGAGAGGTTGAAGTAAGGGTTATGCACTTTCTCTGTGTAAGTTTGTAGGGATTTACACTTACCCAGAGAGCACTCATATAGCCACACAGGGAAACTGGGAAATGTGACACCTTAGTCCTGGAGCTCATCAAGTCAGCCAAAGTGTCAAGGTTCTGTCACTGAGCAAGAGCAGGAAAAAGGAAAGGGGACACTGATTATTCGGCCTTACTTTAATTGATCCTGTAATTTTGCTTCTAGGAACTTACTCTAAACAGATGTGAAATACAAAGACATATAATAATAATAGTAAACATTTTTCTTGTTTATTAGTATTTTGGTTGTACATATTTATGGGATACAGAGTGATAATTCGGTTCATATATGGTGTGGCAGTTATCAAATCACTACTGTTGACACTTCTCCTTAAACATTTTACAAAAAAAAGTAATGTTGATTAACATGTAACATTGATTGTACATATTTATGAGATAGAGCATGATGTTTTGCTTTTGGATTTTTTTTCTTTTCCTTTTTTTCTTGGAAATTTTTAATGTACAACTTAATGAGTTTCATTATGACATGGGTTTCATTCTGATATTTCCATATATGCATTTCATTGTACATTGCTCACATAACTTCCCTCTTACCCTCTCATGACCCTCCTCTTCTATTCCCCCGCCATACCCATGGTCTCCTTTTTACTTGTTTTGTCTTTTTGTGAGAATATTTATCTGTATACATGCATCCTGATTTTGATACAAGTCCAAACTTTTTTCTATAGTGATCTACCTTTTTACATTCTCAGCAGTATTAGATGAGTGATCTAGTCCGTTTACATTATTGCCAGACTTTGGTATTATTACCTTTTTTTTTAATTTTAGCTATTCTAATAGGTTTTATTTTTTTTTCTATCTTTCCTTTTTTTCCTAACATACTCATAAAGTTGTGCATTGAGTTTACATTGAAATTGGCTTCTCCCCCTTCATCCCATCTCAATGAACCTCCTCCCCATCCCATCTTCTCCACTATTTGCTTCCCTCTGCTAGATCCCTCCCTCCTCCTTTCCACTCCCTTAAATTGTCCCTTTTATGCTAAGTTTAATTGAGCTTTTTATTATATTTCAATTTATGTATAGGATTGTTTCCTTCCTTTACGTTTGATTCAGCTCCCGCATATGAGTGAGAACATATGATATTTCTCTTTTTGGGCTTTTGTTTCTTCACTTAAGATAATGTTCTCCAGTTCCATCCATTTTGCTGCAAATGACGTTATTTCATTTTTTTTAATTGCTGAGTAGTATTCCACTGGGTATGTGTACCATTGTTTTTTTATCCATTCTTCTGTTGATGAGCACTTTGGTTGATTCCATATCTTTGCTATTGTGAAAAGTGCTGTATTGAATATGGAGATGCAGATGTCTCTGTGGTATGATGACTCATCTCCCTTTGGGTATATTCCCAGTAGTGGTATAACTGGGTCATATGACAGTTCTATTTTTAATTTTCTGAAGTATCTCCATATTGATTTCCAAAGTGGTTGAACCAATTTGCAGCCCCACCAACAGTGTAAGAGGGTTCCCTTTTCTCCATAACCTCAACAGCATTTGTTGTTATTTGTTTTATTGATCTTGGCCATTGTCACTGGAATTAGGTGGAATCTCAGAGCTGTTTTGATTTGCATTTCCCTAATGTCAAGGGATATTGAGCATTTTTTCATGTGTTTCATGGCCTTACGAACTTCTTCATTTGAGAATTGTCTATTAAGTTCCTTTGCCCACTTGTGTATTGCATTATTTGTTGTCTTGGGAGTTGCTTTCTTGAGTTCTTTGTAAATTCTGGAAATTAGTCCCCTCTCTGATGTATAGGATGCGAAGATTTTTCTCCCATTCAGTGGGGTCTTCCTTAACTCTGTTGCTTGTTTCCTTTGCTGTGCAGAAGCTTTTTAATTTCATGTAATCCCATTTATCTATTCTTGTTGCAAATTCCTGAGCAATTGGAGTCTTATTAAGGAAAAGCTATGCCTATATGTTGGAGTGTATTATCTATCTTTTCTTTTAGTAATTTTAAGGTTTCTGGTCTTATGTTGAGGTGTTTTATCTATTTCAAGTTAACTCTCATGCATATTTAGAGGTGCGGATCTGTTTTCATTTTTCTGCAAGCGGATATCGAAGTTTCTCAGCACCATTTGTTTAAAAAGCTATCCTTCCTCCAATTTGCCAGCTTTGCTCCTGTGTTGAAGATCAGGTAGCTATAGATGTGGTAGTGTATCTCTGGGTCCTCTGTTCTGTTCCACTCACTGGTCTTCAGGCCTATTTTTGTGTCAGTACCAAGCTGTTTTTGCTACTACAACCCCCTATAGTTTGGGTTAAAGTCAGGGATGGTGATCCCGCCTGTACCAGTTTTGCAGCTTAAGAGTGTTTTGGCTATATGTGGTCTTTTGTGTTTCCATATGCATTTTTGGATTATTTTTTTCTGTTTCTGTAAAGCCTGTCACTGGGATTTTAATGGGGATTGCATTAAATCTATAGGTTGCTTTTGGTAGTATAGCCATTTTTATAATAATGATTCTCTCAGTCTATGAGCATGGGAGGTCCTTCCACCTTCTAGTATCCTCTGCAATTTCTTTCTTTAACATTTTGAAGATTTCCTTGTAGAGATCTTCAGGATCTTTGGTTAGATTGAAGTTTTTGGTGGGCTATTATGAAAAGGATTGTTGCCTTAATTTCCTTCTCTTCCTGCTCACAGTTGGTGTAAAGGAAGGCTACTGATTTTTGAGTGTTAATTTTGTACCCTCCTACTTTGCTAATGGAGTTAATTAGGTCTAAAAGTTTTCTAGAGGAGATTTTGGGGTCCTTTAGGTAAAGTATCACGTCATCCGCAAATAATGATAATTTGACCTCTTTTCCTATCTGTATCCCTTTGATTTCTTTCTCTAGTCTAACTGCCGTGCCTAGGACTTCAATCACAGTGTTAAACAAGATAGGACAGAGTGGACATCCTTGTCATGTTCCAGATCTTAGAGGAAATGGTTTCAATTTTTCTCCATTTAATATGATGTTGGCTGTAGATCTGTCATAAATGGCCTTTATGATATTAAGATATTTTCCTGTTATGTCTATCTTCTCCAGGGTTTTTATCATGAAAAGGTGTTGCACTTTGTCAAAGGCCTTCTCAGCATCAGTTGAGTTGATCATGTGATTTTGTTTGCAAGACTCTTGATATGTTGAATTACATTAATCGATTTTTGTATGTTGAACCAGCCTCACATTTGAGGAGTAAATACCACTTGGTCATGGTGAACAATCTTCTTTATCTGTTGTTGAATTCTATTTGCCAGGATTTTGTTGAGAATTTTTGCCCCTATTTTTGTTAGGGAAATTGGTCTATAGTTCTCTGCCTTAGATGTATCCTTGCCTGGTTTAGGTATCAAGGTAATGGGTAGTTTCGTAGAATGAGTTTGGCAGTGCTCCCTCCTTTTCTACTTTTTGAAATAATTTGAGAAGAACTGGTAAAAATTCTTCTTTGAAAGTTTGGTAGAATTCTGCTGTGAACTCATCAGGTCCTGGGCTCTTCTTTATTGGAAGGCTTTTTATTCTTTTCTATTTCAGCATATGTAACGGGTCTGTTTAGGTCATTTATGTCCTCTAGGCTTAATTTTGGTAAATCGTATGTGTCAATAAATTTATCCATTTCTTTAGATTCTAATTGAGATAACTCTGCCTTGATCTTGATAATTTCTGTCTGAGAGCTCCTTTTGGAATTGATTTGTTATTGGCTTTCTAGTGCCTTGAGATATATCATTAAGTCATTTGTTTGGCCCATCCCTAACTTATTGATGAAGGCACTCAATTTGAACTTCCCTCTTAGAACTGCATATGCTGTGTCCCATATATTTTGGTAGGATGTGTTTTCATCCTCATTTGATTGCAGGAAGTTTTTAATTTCTGCTTTAATTTCCTCACTAACCCATTGATCATTCAGCAGTATATTTAGTCTTCATGAATTTGTAAAATTTCTGGTGTTTTTCTTGCTTTTGAGTTCCAATTTTATTCCGTTGTGGTCTGATAAGGTACAGGGGATGATTTCTACTTTTTTGTATTTATTGAGGCTATTTTTGTGTACTAAAATGTAGTCTATCTTAGAGCAAGTTCCATGTGGTGCTGAGAAGAATGTGTATTCCTCATCAGATGGATGGAATACTCTGTGGATATCTGTGAGTTCCAGTTAGCCTAAGGTGCAAATTAAGCTCGTCATTTCTCTGTTGATATTTTGTTTTGATAACCTGTCTCATGGCAAAAGTGATATATTGAAGTCTCCCATAATTATTGTGTTTAGTCCAGTGTACTCCTTTATTTCTCATAAAGTTTGTTTTATGAAACTAGGTCCCCCTGTATTTGAAGAATATATATTAAGTAATGTTATTGGTTCCTGGTTGATTGTTCCTTTTAGTAATATGTAGTCTCCATCTTTACCTTTCCTAATTAGTTTTGGATTGAAGGTTAATCTATCTGAAATTAGTATTGCAACTTGAGCTTTTTTTGTTTGTTTCCCCCTACTTGGTATATTCTAGACCTTAATTCTCAACCTATTACAGTCTTTGTGGGTTAGTTGAGTCTCTTGAATGGCACATATTGAGGATTTATGTTTTTTCATCCAATTGACCAGTCTGTGTCTCTTAATTGATGAGTTAAGACCATTTACATTAAGATAAATTATTCAGAAATATTTATTGTTATGCATCCAGTCAGCACTTGTTACTGGTTTTTGATTCATGTTTATCTTATTTCTCTCTTGATTTACTCTCATGTTAATTGTTCATTTCTTTGATCTTCTATGTGGAGTTGTCTTATCTCCACTGTATGTAGTAGTTGATTGAGGATCCTCTGTAATGCTGGCTTGGTGGTTGTGAATTATTTGAATGCGGCAGTATCATGGACTGTCTTATACTCATCTAGTTTACAAGATAACTTTGCTGCTTAATGTATTCAGCACTGTCCTCTTCAGTTTCTTTCTGTCCCCTGCATTCTCAGCCCCCGATTGGTCTACAACCTACACCGTGTGTCTTAAGTAGTCGAGACTGTGGGACTATTACTCTGAATCACCAGCCCTTCCCAACCCCAGGTGATCCTTGTTCTGGACCCATTTTCCTAGGTTCATAGAGCCATCAGCTCATGTCACTCTTCACCGTGCCCTGGGCTCTCCACCCCTCAGTTTCCCTCTCTCCAGTTTCCAGCTCCAATGGGACTGGGGGCTAGGGTGGAAGTCATCTCTGCTTCTCTATTGGGGGATGAAGAGGGAGAGTAGATAGGAAGAAAGAAAAGAAAAAGAAAGAAAGGAAAAAAATGAGGAGGTGGAGTATACTGATGATTGAAAATAATAAAGGGAAGATAAAAATAGAAAAAATAGGAAATAAGAAAAAGAAAGAGGGGGCTATAATAGAGCCAGGCAGCAATCAACATGGAAGAAAGGAAGAACAGGTGTCTCACTTGAACACCCTCACAGTCCTGCTTTTGTTTACTCCTTAGAGACCTTTCCCTAGAGAGCTCAGGTTTAGCTGCCTTTCCTCCTTCCAGGGGCAGATAGCCACCCTCTGAGAGGGCCCCCCTCGCTGCCCTAGATGAGAGTTCTTGTCCAGTATTCCTCAGTATCTGCTTCCTGCCTGCTGCTGCCTGTTGGTGGCTCTGCTTATAGATCTGTTTTCATTCTTCTCTTGCTCACACACGCTTTGCAAGCACTCTACCTCTGAGCTATACCCTCAGCCCATTGTTTACTTTTTATTTTGAGACAAGGTCTCCCCAAGTTTCACAGGCTGCCTCTGTCCTTGAACTCACAATCCTCCTGCCTCTGCCTTCTAAATCACTGGGATTACAGTCCTGAGTCACTACATCCAGCATTTTGCCTAATATTGATGTCCACATTTATTCTTTAGAAATAAATAAGTACATAGCATTGCTGTTGTTACTGGACAATCACAGTTTTAAAATATCTATCCACATTCTGATCTATTTGTCTTTTTAGTATTAAGTTTTACTTGATTTTTATGGCTGGGGCTTATAGTGGAAATGAGCACAAGACCTCTCTAATTTAGATGAAGGCATTACTGTGGGGTGAAAAACTGGTGCAGAATAAGGAGAGGTTAATTACAAGAAAATATTCCATTTCCTTTTGTGTATTCATTTTAATTTTTATATTTCAGTAGTGGTGAGGTATTCATTTTGTTGTGTAAGTATATTTTGTAGAATGGGTTTATTTGGCTTTGGCCTCATAGTTACAATCATTTAAATCTTAATTTCAGCTAATGAGTAAAGAGTCTCCTGTCTCTGCTGGAAATGATGCCTATGTTGACCTTGATCGCCAGGTATATAATTTTGCATTGTTTTTATTCATGCAAAGATTGAAAAAGAACACATCTCAGATACTATTGAGAAAAATGTTTCAGTTGAAATTGTCTATGGAATATATTGGTATAATTTTTTATATTTTCCCTAAAATTTAAGAACTTAAGCTTATTTTGATAATGCATATTACACATTTATAATTAAGTTTATAATTTTAATTAAATGCATTTGTAATTAGTGTTGCATAATCTACTTTAAAATAAATTCCTTTAACTTAGTATAATTCCTGTTTTCTAGTGATGATTTTATTTTTATCTTTTTCCATTAGTGATCTCTCTGACACATTTAACTCAATAGATGCATTCCTGGAAAGTGACATGCATTTACTCTGATGATTCATTTTTAATGCAAAGATACTTTGCCTTTTATTTCACTTTAGTCTTCAATTAAAGATGTTACCTCTATCTATTTATCTTTCTGGGTAGTGAATAATCTTTCTGTAGGAAATTAAATGTTCTGAGGGAAATACTGTATTTTTAAAGGAATTTTGTAATGTGTTTTTAAGATTTTAATGGGAAAGTTATTTTGTAATTTTAAATGTCACTTCCTAATAAAATGCTGTTAGTTACACAGTTTTTATGTTCATGCTATATGGGACATCTCTTCGAGTGCATGAGCAGAAGTATTTGTATTCTTTGTCTTCTCTCATTTCTTCTGGAGAGTTTCTAAATGTTTTGCAGGAAAATCTTTGGACATGGAGATGTATTTTTTTTTATGTTTTGGTGACACTAGGGAGTTGAACACAGGACTTCATGCATGATTTACAAGGGCTCTACCATTGAGCTGGGTTCCTGTCACATTTTTTGCTTTTTGAGTCAGGGTCTTGCTAAGTTACATAGGCTGCCTCCTGCCTTGAACTTGTGATCGTCCTGCCTCTGCCTCCTGAGTCACTGGTATTATAGGCAAGTGCCATCATCCCCAGCTAACATGATGTTTTATCCCAAGCTGTAATTTGTCTTTGTCTTACTTTGCAGTATTTGTTCTTAAAGTTGTTGCCTTGAATGCATTATTTTGTTTCTTTACAACATAGAAGTTACTCACATGAAATAGACAAAACTTTAATTTTTTTTAATACTTTGCTAACTCATAGTTTGTAATAATAATGGGATACAATGTGAGAGTGTTTGATTTATATTGAGAATCAGAATAATCACTTCTTTAAAAAATAATGCATAAAGGTATAATAGGTATAATAAGGTATAAAAATAATGCATAAAGGTTTAATATGACTAAAAAATATATCAAAATACACTACCTATTTAGCTATTCCTCTATCATGTTTTACCAAGGTAAAATTTCTCACTTATTAAAAGAATCAACATTACCAAGAACCAAGTGGTCCAGATAGAAGATGTGCAAGAAAACTTGAGAAAAGAACCAAATTCAAAGCATAGCTAAGACAAGACTTAGGGCTACAAGAAATAAAAACTTAGACGTGCCTTCTTTCAATTATTGCAAGAGGATCTTTGAGTTCTCCTTACGCTACTCACTAAGAAATAAAAGAAGAGATGTGTTTTAATTCTATGTTTCTCTTTCGTTTTGATATGTTTCTTGGATCTTGAACCAGTTAAAGAAAACTACAGAGGAACTAAATGAAGCTTTGTCAGCAAAGGAAGAAATTGCTCAGAGATGTCATGAATTGGATATGCAGGTAAGAGACCTGGTCTGTGTGGCGCAGTAGGCACCACCAAATGTACCTTGTATTGCGGTATATAATATTGCTTACCACAAAAGAAATAAACAGGTTTCTGGTTAATGAGAAGAAGCTGAACAAAGAAGTTAATTTCCTTTCATTTCTGGAAACTCAGTAAGTTTATAATAAATGAATTAAGATGGTAGAAACACACAAGAAAAAAGATAGGAGGAATATCAACAAACACAAGTCTTCGTAGGGTGCTAGTAAGTTGACTGTGGGAGGGATGGAGGGGATCTTTTAAACTCACATTTGAGATGTTGCCAATTTTCTGAGTGTAAATACTCTCACATCTATTTTATTGTACTTGCATAGACACCTCTCAAAGCCTAAAATATTTACTATTTGGTGTTTAAGATAAGAGAAGTTTGCCAATCACTGGTGGGGACAGAATGCAAAGTGAGTGACACTGTTTTCGGAAGGTTATAAGAAGAAAAGGGGTAGTTCTGTAACACCCTTTGCTGTGCAAAAAGTAGTAACATAGCCATAATAAAGTAATCTTTAATGTGATAATGTAAACTTTATTATTCCCAATATTTAGAATTGTCTTGTAGAGAAACACTGCAATAAATGTAAAAGAACAGATGATCGAGGTTGACAAGTAGCATGGGATGGGAGTGAAGCAGGAAGGGGAGGGCCACTAGCGTTCTCATCTTACCAAGAAGGAATTAAGAACCACTTGCTTGTGACAGTCACTGCCTTGTGGTCTCCTTGTTATCCAGTCTCTACTCAAAGCCAACTGATTTATTTATCATAAAACACTTAATGAGCACTTCCACACTCCAGGCACTGTAGTAGGTCTCTTCTTCCAGAGTCGGCCAGTCCAAAGGAAATGCCCAGTCCCTATTTAAATACACTCTCCATGTTGCACTTTTCATTCTAGGTTTTGCATGTGTTTATTAGTTTGCCTTGGTTCAACTGGATTTGTTTTTGTATAAATATTATGCTTGGTTTTGAATATGTAATGCATAGAAGTGCATACTGTCTATTTTTTCATCTCTGTGTGCCCTGCACCTAGAATAGTGCAGCAGTGCTTAGCATGCAGGAAGCACGCAGTGAATGTCTGAGTGAGCGAGAGCATGGACACAGGGGTGACTGAATGAAATGAATCAGTTAGTAGTTGGAAGTGAGACTACTGATGGTACTGCATTTGTGGAAAGGAACAATGGCACAAGTTGCTGTAATCTTATCATGTCAGTAGAGAGAATCACTGGAGTATTTCCAAGGTGGATTAATCCAGAAATAATGACATATACTATTTAGAGATATAAAGTAACAAGCAAAAACAGTAAATTAGAATAGTTAAAAGTATCTGGGCTGGGCCTGGTAGCTCACACCTAAAATCCCAACACAGGAGGCAGACGTAGGAAGATCATGAGTTTGAGGCCAGAGACAGTCTGCATAACTTGTCTAGACCCTGTCTCAATATAAAAAACAAAAAATAGGCTAAAGGTGCAGCCTAGTGGTAGAGCACTTGCAGAATATGTACAGGGCCTTGGATTCAACTCCCAAGTACTGCAAAAAGAAAAAGAAAAAAGTCTCTGGTGTCATTTTTCATTTTAAGTCCCTTTGCTTTCTTTGTTTTTTTCCCTGAAGTCATGTTTATATCCCTTACTTATCTGTCAGTTTGCTGTATTGTGAGGGCTTGCATGTTGCTGTGATGCTATGATGCTGAAAGTGTTGCCACCATTTTACAGATGCCAGCAGGGTCACCCATGGTGGACATGTTTTAGCAGAGCTTCCAGACTAAGACAGACTAGGGAGAAGGACCTGGCAACTCACCCAAAACAGCCATTGAAACTCTGTCAGCTATAGTGCTGGAAAATGATCCCCCCGGCTTGGAAGGCACTCAAAAGACAACTGAGGAAGAGTTGCTTCCTCAAAGTAGAGTCTACCTTAATGATGGGAATGGAGTAAAGTCACTGGGACTTCGTTTGGCTGATGTGGCATGACTTAAAATGAGAAGGAACAACTATAAATATCCGTTAGTAAGGAATGTGGAAGGTATGTAGCATGAATCTAGAAAAATTAGAAATTATCCAAAAAAAAAAATGGAGCAGATAAACATCAACATTCTAGGCATCAGTTAGCTCAGATGGATTGGAATTAGATAATCATGTGGTCTACTGTGCCAGGAATGACAACTTAAAAAGAAATGGGGTTGCATTCATCATCCATCAAAAAAACCCCTCAAGGTCTGCCCTGAAGTACAATGCTGTTGTTGATAGAAAAATATGCATACACCTACAAGGAAGGCGAGTTAATATGACTATTACTCAAGTTTATACACCCGTCACTAAGGCCACAGAAGAAGAAAAGGAAGATTTTTATCAGCTTCTGCAGTCTGAAATTGATCAAACATGCAGTAAGGATGCACTGATTATTACTGGTGACTAGAATGCAGAAATTGGAAACAAGAAAGAAGGCTCAGTAGTTGGAAAATATGGCATTGGTGACAGAAACAATGCTAGAGATTGTATGATAGAATTTGGTCAGACCAATGACCTTTTCTTTGCAAATACATTTTTACACCAACATAAACGTCAGCTATACACATGAAATTCATGAGATGGGAAATACAGGAACCAAATTGACTACATTTATGGAAAACCTCAGTATCAAAAGTCAGGACAAGACCAGAAGCTGATTTTGGATCAGACCATCATCTACAGGTTCAAACTGAAACTGAACAAGATTAGAACAAGTATGCAAGAGCCAAGTTATGACCTTGAGTATATCCCAACCTGAGTTCAGAAACCACCTCAAGAACAGATTTGATGCATTAGATGCTAGTGATTGAAGACCAGACAAGTTGTGGCATGACATCAAAGACATCATTCATGAGGAAAGCAAAAGGTTATTAAGACAGGGAAAAAAAGAAAAGACTGAATTACATGTCAAAAGAGACTGTGAAACTTGCTTTTGAGTGTTGAGCAGCTAAAGTAAAATGAAGAGATGACAAAGGTAAAGAACTGATTTCAAAGGGCAGCACAAGAAGACAAAATCAAATATGATGACATGTACAAAGAGCTGGAGATAGAAAACGCAGAAGGAAGAACATACTCTGATTTTCTTGAAGCTTAAGGAACTGAAGAAAAAATTTAAACCTTGAGTGGCAATAGTGAAGGACTCTACAGGGAAAATATTAAGTGACCCAGTAAACATCAAAAGAAGATGGAAGAAATACACAGTCATTACACCAAAAAGAATTGGTGGATGGCCAACCATTTCAAAAAGTTGCATATGATCAGGAACCAATGGAACTGAAGGAGGAAGTGGAAGCTGCCTTGAAGGCATTGGTGAAACACCACGTTCCAGGAATTGATGGAATACCAATAAAGATATTTCAACAAACAGATGCAGCACTGGAAGTGCCCACATGTTCATGCCAAGAGATTTGGAAAACAGCTACCTGGCCAACTGACTAGAAGAGATACATATTTGTGCCTATTCTCAAGAAAAGGGATGGAATTCAATGTGGAAGTTACTGAACAATATCATTAATATCTCATGCAAGTAAAATTTTGTATAAAATCATTCAAAAGCGATTGTACAATATATTAATAGGGAATTGCTGGAAAATCAAGCCAGATTTAGAAGAGTGCATGGAACCAGGGACATCATTGCTGATGTCAAATGGATATTAGCTGAAAGCCAAAAATACCAGAAGGATGTCTATGTTTTATTGACTTTGCAAATAAATATGATTGTGTGGATGACAACAAATATGGATAACATGGCAAAGAATGGGAATACCAGAGCACCTAATTGTACTCATAACAAATCTGTACTTGGACCAGGAGGCAATTGTGCAAACAGAACAAGGAAACACTGCCTGGTTTAAAGTCAAGAAATGTGTGTGTCGGTGCTGCATCCTTTCACTGTGCCTCTTCAGTCTCTATGCTAAGCAGATAATCCGAGAAGCTCTACTTTATGAAGAAGAACGTGGCCTCATGATTGGAGGAAGACTCATTAACAACCAATGTTACGCAGATAACACAACTTTGCTTGTTGAAGATAAAAAGGATTTGAAACATTAACTGATGAAGATTAAAGAACACAGCCTTCACTATGAATTGCACTTCACCGTGAACAAAACAAAAATCCTTACAACTGGGTCAGTATGCAACTTCGTGGTAAATGGTGGAAACTTTGATGTTGTCCAAGATTTTGCTTTATTTGTTTTTACAGTCAACACCCATGGAAGCAGCAGTTGAGAAATCAAAAGATATATTACATTGGGAAAAGTTGTGTCAAAAGACCTCTTTAATGTGTTGAAAAGTAAAGATGTCACATTGAAGATGAAAGTGTGCCTGATTCATGCCAGTGTATTTTCAGTCACATCATATGGTTGTGCAAGCTGAACGTTGAATAAGGGAGACAGGAGAAGAATTGATGCTTTTGAATTATGGTGCTGGAGACGAATATTGAATATACCATGAACTGCCAAAAGAACCAACAAATCCATCCTAGAAGATGTACAGCCAGAGTTCTCTTTCAAAGCAAGGATGGCTATACTGCGTCTTACATATTTTGGATGTGTAGTCAGGAGGAACCAGTCCCTGGAAAAGGACATCATGTTTGGAAGAATAGTGGGTCAACAAAAAAAGGAAAACCTTCAACTTAATGGATTGACACAGTATCTGCAACAATGGACTTGAACATTAAAAAGATGGTGTGCCTGGCATAGTGTCAGGTAGTGTTTCATTCTATTGTATATAGGATTGCTATGAGTTGGACCCAACTTGATGACACCTAACAACATGTTTATGTGTTTTTAAAATTAGCCTTCTGTTTGTGTGTGCATAAAAGATTTTCTACCATATAGATCGAATTAAAATACCTTAACAACATTAGCTAGTCTGTTTTGGTTTGTGTTGTTTTGTTTTGTTGTTGTTTTCCAGTATTTGGGACCATAGGGCCTCACAATGCTAGGCAAGCACCCTACCCCTGAGCTACAACCGTAGCCCCATAGCTACTTGGATAATTGTGGCATTAAAGTTTTATATTAAACACTCAGCCTTTATTCATATAAACTGACCGCATGTTGTTGTTGTTAGGTGCTATTGAGTTGGGTCTGACTCATAGCAACCCTCATAGGTTTCCCGCCCCCCCATACTGGGGGTTAAACCCAGGGCCTTGCGCTTGCATGCTCTGCAAGTGCTGGACCACTGAGCTGCACCCCCAGCCCATTGTTTTTTTTTTTTTTTTTCACTTTTTGAGACAGGGTCTCATTAAGTTTCGCAGACTGCCTCTGGTCTTGAACTTGCGATCCTCTTGCCTCCGCCTCCCGAGTTGCTGGGATTACAGGCGTGCGCCACCGTGCCCAACCCCTCATAGGGTTTTCAGTGGCTGTTTCAGGATTGCTTTGGGAGTGGATTGCCAGGTCCTTCTCCCAAAACTGACCACATACCAAGCTATAAATCAGTTCTCAATAAAATTCCTAGAATCCATGTCATATCTATAGATGATTTTCTTTGACCAATGTGTAAACTTAAAATTAGTTGCAAAGAGATGAGGTTTTAAAATTTAAAGCCTTCAATATTTATTTTAAGAAGAATGGAAAGAGTAGAAACAAATGAAATAGCTCAAAGATATAGAACAGAGCCCAGAAAAGACTCGAACATTTTTGGAAATATGATAAATTATGCACCTGGCATTTCAGATTTGTTCATTTATTCAGCAACATTTAATGAGGACCCATTTTGCATCATGCCCTGTTTTAGTTGTATAGATACAGATAGTGTGAGGGAAGCAGAGAGGAATATTCCCATCCCCAAGGTGCTTCTGTTCCAGTAAAAATGACAGCAAGCGAAATAAAACATACTATGTCCTGTGGTGATGAGTGTTCTAGAGAAAACCAAGGTGGAAAAGGTAAGTTAAGGAGTGCAGAGTTAGGGAGGTCAGTACAGCTCCTGTTGAACCCAAGGGTGACAGGCTAGGAAAACACCACGGAGGTCACGGGAGCAAGCCTCCTGCATCCCCGGGGATTGAGAATCCCAGAGCCTAAGGCTGGAGTCTAACTAGCGTATTCAGGAGATAACCTAGATGAACATGGCAGGAGCAAAGGGACAGCTCCATGCATGGAAAGAGGAGGTGGGTCTTGTCTTGTGTGAGTCTCTGTGGAGACTGGGCTTGTGAGAAGCCCAAGAAGGATTATGAACAAAGTAGTCAGGTGATGTGAGTTTTGTTTGAATGATTCAGTGTGGCTACTGTGTGGAGAGCTGACCAAAGGAACACAAAGGCCAAACTGAGGCAGCCAAGGAAAGAACATGGCAACAATCCAGGCAAAAGGTTTTGTTTACTTCCTCAAAAGAAAACAAATGGCCAACAAGTTCATGCTCAATATTACTGATCATCAGGAATTGCTGATGAGAGCCACAGTGAGAAATCAGCTCCTCATGAGAATGACTATCATCAAAAAGACAGGAGACAACCAGGTCTCCGAGGGTGTTGAGAAAAGGATCCCTTTGCACGCTGTTGGGGGGAATGTAAATCAGTGCAGCTATTATGGAAGGTAGAAGGGAGGGTCCACAAAATAATAGAACTAGAACTACCATACGAGCAGCAGTCTCACTACTGGGCATATATTTAAAGGAAATGAAATGAGTGTGTCAAAGAAATATCTGCACTCATGTTTTTTGCAGCACTTTTCAAACCTGCTAAGAAATGGAAACAACCTAAATGTCTGTCAGCTGATCCATAAAGAAAATAAGTGAAATCAGTCAGTCACAAAAAGAAAAGTAATGCCAAGCACCATAGGGCTAACCTATAATCCCAGTGACTCAGGAGGCTGATCACAAGTTTCAGATGAGAGGCAGCCTATACAGTTTAGTGAGATCCTGTCTCAAAATAAAAAACACGCTAATGATTCAGCTCAGTGGTGGAGGAGTCTTGCCTAGCGTGCATGAGACCCTGGGTTCAACCCCCAAGTACTGGGAGGGAGTGGGGACAAATACCACATGATCTCATATACGGAAGCTAAAAAGTTGGTGTCAAAGAAGTAATGAGTAGATAGTGGTTACCAGAGCCTAGGAAGAGCAGAGGGCAGGAGAGGATAAAGAAAGAAGGGTTGGTTAATACTACAAAAATAAGATTAAGTTCTAGTGTTCTATAGCACAGTATAGTGACTATAGTTAGTAATAATTTATTGTATTGCTGAAAATAGCTAGGAAAGGAAAATTTTGAACGTTTTCAACACAAAAAAGGTAAATGTTTGAGGTCATGGATATGCTGAAAACCTTTTTATCATTACACATTATATATGTACCAATATACCACACTGCACTGCAGAAATACTGTGTGTCAATTTTAAAAAAGGTTTTTTAAAAAAATGTTCTGTCTGGAAAATCTAAAGTTGAGATGCCTACTGGACATGCAGGTGGAAATGATATCTAGTTCCAGGTTCTAGGCTAGAAACAGGAATGTGCAAGTTGTCAGTGAATAGATAGTGTTTATAGCCACGAAACCAGAAGGTGACACTGTATTTAGAAAAGAAAAGCTGTAGGCACTGCTATGGCCAGGAAATGGAGTAGAATCCACTAAGGAAAATGAAAAGATCAGAGTAGGTAGTTCACACACAATCCAAGGGAATAAGGTAACCCTGGGAGTCAGGTGAAGAAATGCTTCAAGAAAAACGCTCAGTTGTATCAAATGTTGCTGATGAATCTTAGTGACATAGAGGTCATCATTTACACTGATGAGCAATGGAATGGTAGAACCAGTAGCCTATCTAGAACAAATTCAGGAGAAAATGAGTGACAGTGAATAACACTTATAAATAGCAGGCAACTTTTGTTTTTACCTTGTTAAGATATATAGATATAGATATGGATTTTTTTAATGGTATTTGGGCATTAATCCCAGGGCCTCGCACATAATTTACAAGTGCTCTACCACTAGGCTGCACCCCCAGCCCATTTTTAATTTTTTATTTTACCTAAGGGTCTTGCAAGTTATGCTGGCTGCCTCTGGCCTTAAACTCAGGATCCTTCTGCCTCCACCTCCTGAGTTTCTGGGATTACAGGTGTGTACCACCACACCTGGCTACGATATAATTGATATACAACAGACTACTCATATTTAACATGTATAATTTTGGTGTATTTGATTTAGACGTATACATGTGAAAGCATTGTCCCAATCAGTGTAACGAACCCATCACCCTCCAAAAGTTTCCTTGTGACTCTTATAATGCCTTCCACTCTTTAGGTCTACATTCTGTCACTGTAGATTAGCTTATATTTTCTAGAATTGTGTTTAACAAAATCATATAGTGTGCTCTTTTTTTTTTTTTTTGGTCAGGTTTTTTTCCTTTATTTTGAGATTCAGCCATACTGTGATTATCAATAGCTAATTCCTTTTTACTGCCAAATAATATTCTCCTTAGAGGACATGCTGCAATTTATTTAGCCATTCACCTGTTGATAGACAAGCACTGGAAATAACCCAGATATTTATTACAAGTGAAACTGCTGAAAACTTCTGTAAGTCATTGTGTGGGCATGTGCTGTTATTTCTCTTGAGTGATACCTAGGAGTGGAGTGGCTAGATAATTTACGTGGTAGTCACATGTTTAATCTTAATAAACTGCTATTTTCCAAAATGTTTGGAATATTTGATGTTCTCATTGAAGTATCCGAGACTTTCAGTTTGTTCTCATCTTTGCAACACTTGATATAGTAAATCTTTTAAAATTTTATCCGTTGTAGTATGAGTTTAGTGATAATACTGTGGTTTGAGTTTGCATTTCTTTGGTGACTAATTATGATTATCTTTGTGTTTATTTGCAGTTTATATATCTTCTTTGATGAAATGTCTTTGCAAATACAAAGGAAAGCCATATACAGTGGTGCACATTTGTAGACCTAGAATTAAGGAGTGTGAGGCAAAACAATCGCTTGAGCCTAGGGGTTAGAGGTCTTTGGGCAATGTACTGAGACCCTCCCTCAAAATAAACAAACAAATAGAAGTAGTGAATTTTTATTTACTCTTACACATTGCTCTGCATGTGCAGTATTCCAAAATAATGTAAATGTTTTCCATGGAGACTGATTGTACTTTAAAAATAGGGTTTAATTCATAATAGTCATTCACAAGATATTGAGCTGATGCCAGTGTAAATGGAAATGACTCTTGTCTTCCTCAGGTTGCAGCATTACAAGAGGAGAAAAGCAGTTTGTTGGCAGAGAATCAGGTATTAATGGAAAGACTCAATCAGTCAGATTCTATAGAAGATCCCAACAGTCCAGCAGGAAGAAGGCATTTGCAGCTCCAAACACAATTAGAACAGCTACAAGAAGAAACATTCAGGTAAAAGACCACTCAATGGAATCTATGTTTTAAAAGTTTGGTTGCTGTCATTTAAAGTTTAGAATCTACTTTTAGGACTTCTGGGTAACAGTAGACCAAGGTGGCTGTGTAATAAGCAACTTTCCCAAGTCTTCCCACACAACATGAAGTCATTCCATGTCTAGGTTAGACTCTGTCAAAGCTGCTCCTTCAATATTTCTTGACGGCAGAGTACTCCTGTTGCAAAATAAGAATGAGTGAAAGGAACAGACTGAGGACAGCCTGCATCCCACATATCTGTCCCACCACACTTGCCCTGGAGCTTCGTGGCAAGCAAAGGCAGACTGAGAGGAAGATAGGAAGAATGCTAGTGAAAGGGGCCTGGAGGCAAATTGGGGTAATCATCAGAAATATGAAATTCATCCAAAATCTAAAATTACTTTTAATAAAACAAATTACTGAGCAGAATAAGCCACAAACTGCAGGACAGATTTCAGAGTAAGTACATCTTTGTGTGTGTGTGTGTGTGTGTGTTTGTGGTGGAGGTGGAACCCAGGACCTTGTGATTGCTGAGCTAGTGCTATACCAGTGAGCTGCGTTTCCATCCTGAGGACATCTTCTTAAAGGGTCAGATGCCATTAAAAAAGTGCGGGAGGAGATTTAAGGAGACTAATGCCCTTTCCAGGCACACAGTTTAATGAAACACAAAGAAAGGCCAGTGCACAATTTATACACACAGACTTATTTAAAGAGGCAAGCTGATTTAAAAGGCAAGCATGATTTAAAGAAACTGTCTTCTAAGCTCATCTGGAAATACAGAAAGACAAAAGGGAAGACAAGGTGGTGAAAGGGACAATTTGATATCTTTTAAGACAAACCAGGCCCACAGACTTGAAGAACTTAGTAGTAGTATGAAGTAGGATGAAAATATTTTGTTATGATTAACTAAAAATTCTACCTAGGCATAGATTTCCAGTGTTAAAACAGAGAAACTAGACATCAATTAGATTTTTACTTTTCCAAGTAACAGTATAGTAACAGCTACTATCCCTCATTATTCCTCAATGAAGTATTGATATATATACATATATATATACACACACACACATATATATGGTTGTTTTTTTCTTTTTGCCTTAATAGGAAAAAAAAAAGATTTTCTTAGTCTTCTCAGGAACTTCAGAAATAGTTCATTCCCTATGACTTATATCAGCAGTTCAGAATGTGGCCCGAGGACACTGGAGATTCTCAAGACCATTTCAGAGCATTTGCAAGGCTCTCTCTTTCTGACTGTATCTTTCTGTAAGGCTAGATGTTCTTCATTTACTTTATTGAAAAACAACATGTCACTATAGATGAATGTGGAAACAGTTATCAACATTCAGCTAAGACCTATTAAGCCAGATATTAGAATCATAACAATATAAAACTTCTTTGTTTTGTATGTTATTTTTCATAAACAGTGTTTATAGTAACATAATGGGCTTATTACTGTTATTTCCAAATGAATTAAATACATACATTTATATATTTTGATTACTAATATGATCTGCATCAGTGGATAATAAAATCTAAGTGTGACTTGACCCTTCTGTTTTGAGATTGTGGCTAGTTTTTACATTATGCGTTAGGGAAATTATATTTTCATTATTAAAGAAACAACGTCTAATGCTTTTATTGTTCCAGAATACATTTTTGTAATATTATATTTTGAAATACCTTAACAGCTCAAATAATTTATCAATACTAGATATGTCAATATTTTCGATTAACCATTCTTGTTAAAGTCAAATATAAGACTTCTGGTTGATCTTTGTTAGTGTAGTACTCGTGTAATAAAACAACCCAGTGATGCAAGTAAAAATTCAAATTTTTAAAAATACATGATATAATAAAGGTAGCATTTTCTAATCAGTAGGGAAAGTTGAGATTGTAAAATAGTTTTGGGTGGATGTTTTGGCAGAAAAGGTTAGATTTTAACATTTCATTATATGCCAAAATGAATTGCAGGAAAATTAAATGCTGTTAACATTAAAGTCGAAACCATCAGAGGTACCAGAAGTAATGTAGAGTTGAGAGAAAAAGCCTTGAGAGCAGAGACAGGGAGCAGAAACTGTGAAGCAAAAGATTAATCGGTTGTGTAAAATGAACTCTGTACATTACTGTTTTCCATGTTTTTTAAAATGCCCAGGCTGGCTTTGAACTAGTATTCCTCCTGCCTCAGCTGCCCAAGTGCTGGAATTACAGGTGCCTCCATGTCTGGCTTGAATACTTACATAAGTAAAATTAAAAGTAGATAATCAACAATAGTAAGTACATATGACAGGAAAGATGAAGAGTCTTGTAAATCAAATGAAGGATGTATGTCATGTAAACAAATGTAGTTGATTTGAAGGAGAAATAGTATTAATCATGGGGGAAAAATCTGAACAAAAATCAGACTGAAAGATACACTTCCAGATATATTGACAGTAGTTATCTATGTGGATTAAAACATGAGTTTTATTTTGTTTTCTTATATTTTGCAAATTTTCAACAAGGAATATATGTTAATTTCATAATCAAAAAATAAAACTATCAATTATATCTGCAATATTTTGGGAACACGTTCCTTGATATCTAGCTTTCTGGCAGTGGGATGGTAACAGTGACCATAGTGTCCAAGCCTGGAACTGTTTCCATTGGAGTTGTTTCCATGACAGCTATGACTTGGGAATTTGGGAGTCACAAAAGTTGGAAACATGTTCAAGAAGAGTTTATTCCCACGTTTCATATTTTTTGTTTTCTTTGTGTGTTCTGAGAATTATGAAATAGTAAATACTGCTTTTATGATACATTTTGCTTTGGTTACAGACTTGAAGCAGCCAAAGATGATTATCGAATACGCTGTGAGGAGTTAGAAAAGGAGATTTCTGAACTTCGGCAACAGAATGATGAGCTAACCACTTTGGCAGATGAAGCTCAGTCTCTGAAAGATGAAATAGATGTTCTTAGGTAAACAGTCTCCCTGCACTGTGGAGTCTCAGACCCATCGCTATGCTGAGCAGCCCTGCCTCTCTCAGCACAGCAGCATGTTCATGAGTAAGACCTCCTGGTCCAGGCCCCCAGGCTGCCATTGACCTAACCTCTGTGCAGTCATCTCCTCGTTTGTGAGACTGAAATGACACATGTTCACCGCAGGTTTACATAGGAACTAAATGAGTTTATGTTTGTAAACATTTGGAATGACATCTAGCAAATGAGTGTCATGTAATAGAAATTAACCTGTGGTCATCACATCACACTTGTATAGCACTGGCACTTTTGTTCTTACTGTTGTTCTTTAACTCTGAACCCTCCAGGCATGCCCTGCAAGGCTTCGTTTCCTTGCTGGGCATTTTCTTCTTCTTCCAGTTATTCTCTCTAGCACCTCACTGTGTACCACCTCACTGTCCCACCATTCTCCTTCTTGCATTTGCCCTCTGATGGATCATCCTGATCATCTGTTTTCCACTTTTGATCTGCGAATAAGGAGAATTACAGAGAAAATCACCTAGTTCTATCTTCTTTTCCTGCTACAAATGAGTGATTCTTACTCTTCACTGGGTTCTTACCCCTGACCCACCATTCTCCTGTGGCCATACATAGCTCTGTCTCCTATTTCTGTCACAGCTGTCATGTGTTTTCATAGCACTTCTCACCTGTCTGCCCTACCATGCCTTTGTCTCAACAGATGACTTTGTTTCCTGCTACTCCGAGGAAAGAAGCCATGAACTATTCAGTTTTCTGTGCTCTTTATCTTCTATACCTCTCAACTTCCCTGCATTCCATTATCTTTTTTCTTTTTGCTTGTTGAGTGTAGACGTGCTATTCTTCCATGTGTTCAGTACCAAGACATTTTTCAGTCTGGGGGTCTCAAACTTTATGCAGGGACTGTGTTGTATCCATTATCATTTCTCTTTGCATCTTGAATCTCTACCTTTCCACACACACATGCTCATGTGGATCTCTTTAATCTTAAAAAAGAAAGAGGCTTGTTGCTCTCTCCTTCCCAAAACCAAAGTTAGATTACATCAGATAAAATGTATCTTCTCTCCCCAACTCCTGTACTTTTTCCACTGCCTATCCCTTTTGTCCCCTGAAGCCTCTGCTCCTGTGGTCTCTCTGTGATACTAACTGCCACATGATTTGGATACTCCACATTGTATTTAACTTTTGTGCTAACTGTGACTCTGCTGACTTTCTCCTCCTATTTACTTTCCTTAAATGATATAACATTCTCAGTGAAATGCTTTTCTATAATTTTGGTGATTATTTTTTAATCTAAGCAAAGCAAGTAACCCAGAGGCACTTTTGATATACTAATTTCATTAGAACATGTCATTTCCAGATAATGCCTCTTGATTTATCATTGTGTAAAACAGGTTTAAAACAATGGGCATGTTTCTGACTTTTTTTTTTAATTCAACACTGTAGGGTTGAATCCAGGCCCTTGCGCATGTGAGGCAAGTGCTCCACCACTGAGCTGCACCTCCAGGCACATTCTTATTTCTTATTTTGAGACAGTGTCTCACCAAGTTGCACAGGCTACCTCTGGCCTCAAATTCATGATCGTCCTGCTTCAACCTCTCAAATGGCTGGGATTATGGCATGCACCGTGGCACCTAGCTGTGTTTCTGACTTTTAATTTCCCATCTCATTCTAGACATTCTTCTGATAAAGTGTCTAAACTAGAAGGTCAAGTGGAATCTTATAAAAAGAAACTGGAAGACCTTGGTGATTTGAGGCGTCAGGTTAAACTTTTGGAAGAGAAGAATACTATGTATATGCAGAACACAGTCAGTCTAGAAGAAGAGTTGAGAAAGGCCAATGCAGCCCGAGGCCAGCTGGAGACATATAAGAGACAGGTGAGAGAACACAGTTCCTGATGGCAATGGTGAGTGAGTGCTCTGCCAGGACACACAGCTCATCAGGGCTCTACCAACTTGTGGTCTCATGGCTCTTAGCCCTTTCTTTATTATATTTATTTCTGTTTGCCTTTGTCTTTCATTGAAAGGACATTAAATGCATGTCTTATGCAGAGGTTGTAGATTGGTTTCTATAGAAGATCTTTTTTTTTTTTTTTTTAAGAAAATAGAATAATACAGTAAATGTCCATCCACACTTAAAGAGTAAAACACTCTTCTCTCCTCACAGGTGATCTTTAGGCTGTTTTGTGGTTTTCACACTCTTGCATCTCAGAATTTTTCCACATGTATACTTATGCCTAAAAATGTGTAAATTTTGATGTTTCAGAAAATTATATAAATGATGTAGTAAAAATACTCTGCTGTGACCTACTTTTTCTTTCCTCAGTAGTATGTTAGTGGGATTCATTTATATTGATAGGCATACCTCTAAATTATTCATTTTCATTGCTGTACAGCATCCCATTAAATGACCCAAAACACATCCATTTTACTGTTGAAGAACATACAGGATGTTTCTGCTGTGTGCATGTGTGTATGGGTATTTTTCTAAAATGCCATTATGAATACCACTGATTATGTCCTCTTCTGTACACATATGGTTTTACAGCTTTGTGGAATTTCTTAGAGTATCTTCGGTGTAATTAGATATTACCAGATTGTTTTCCAAAGTGATTGTTGCCACTGGCCAATTTATATGAATTCCTTTGCTTCATATCATCACCAACACACAGAGTACCAAAAAATACATACACATTTTGGTATGAAAACTTTCCCTTTTGCTATTTTAAGAGTGCATCATAGGCTTGTTCTGCTAACTACTATCTCATGCACATGAACGTCATACTGCAATTGATACTGTAATTCAATTCAACTTTGAAAAGTAATATATACAGATCTCTCAAAATATGTATACATTTTTACCCCCCAGGATAGTACTATCAAATGTTAAAATTTGCCAATTGTGTGGATACAAAATGGTGTCTCCTTATGATTATACTTTGCATTACCCAGATTATAAATATATTTATTGACCGTATATTTTTGTGAATTATCTATTTTTATCAGTTTTAAAATTTGAATTATTTCTTTTTCCTGTTTATTTCTAAGAGTTTTTAATATGTTGTAGATATTACTTTTTCATCAGTTACATGTTTTTTATTTCCCACAGGTTTGTGACCTATCTTTTTACTACTTTTTTTTTTTGAGGTTGATAATTTTAATATAATGAGCTTTAAGTGTCTTTGTCTTTATGATTTGTGCTTTTTGTGTCTTATTTAAGAACTTATTTCCTAATCTTCCTGGAATTGATTTTTATGTAGGGTATAAGGAAGGAGTACATTTAATGCTGTTTACATTTGTGTGTCCAGTCAACCCAGTGCCATTTGTGTAATAGTCCATTCTTCAAAGTGACCTGACATCCTGCCTTTGTATCTAAAATCTCCATATGTTATGTGGATCTGTTTTTGGGGTACTCTCTTCTGTTCCACTTTCTACTGTGTATCCCTACACTAATATTATACTGTCTTATTTTCTGTAGGTTTTGACATTTGATGGAGCAGACTCCCGTATTTGGTTTTGTTTTGTTTTTCAAAACAGTCTATTCTTGGCCTTTTACTTCACCTTTAAAACACAAACCTTTGGAAATTGAAATTCCATTGAATTTTTTGATCAATTTATGAAGAATTGACATCTTTTTGACAATAAGGGTTAGCGTCCCTAACTGTGAATATGATATCTTTTCATTTTTCACATCTTCAGTTATGTTTTATAATCTTCTTCTGAAGATCATACACATATTTTGTTATGGGTACTTTATGTTTTGGATTTTTAAAAAATAAGTACAGTTAGGAAGATATCAATTTCCATTTGTTGCTGATTTATATGAATGAAACTGGCTTTTGCTGGATTCTGCAACTTTGTGAAGTTCTTATGTTACTTCTGATGTGTGTCGATTTTCTTGTTAAAAGTAATACAGTAAACAGAAGAAATCAGTCTTCTTTCTTTCTGCTTCATGGTTTTTTTTTTTATTATTCTTTACCAATGTACCTGGCCTTTAATACAGCTCTGGGTAGACATAGTAATAGTGGGAAACCATTTTATGTTGTAAATTATGTCCACAATATTTTAAATGTTTTACTGGTATATTAAAAGAATTATTATAAGTTTTTGTAATCATATTTTATTAGGATAAAGAAATTCTGTTGTATTCCTAATTTGCCATCATGAGTTTCTATCGTAAAAGGATGTTGCATTTAATCAACTATTTTTCCTACCTCTGTTGAGAGAATCTTATGCTTCTCCTTTCTGTTAATGTGGTGAACCATGTTAATGTGGATTTTCTAATCTTTAAGACATCCTTGAATTCCTAAGGTAATCTTAGCTTAGTCATGGTATTTTTGTTTTCTCAGTGTTAGATTTGCTTTCTTCATTTTACTTAGATATTGCCTCTGTGACTCACTTGCAATTTTCTATCTTATACTTCCTTTATCTTATTTTAGTATCAAACTTAACCACCATATAAACTGAGTTGGAGAGTGGTCTCTTTTTTATCATTCTCAAAAAGTGTTTGTGTAAAACTAGAATTTTCTGTTTGTTGGAGTTTACGTAGATCAGCCCTTGTATATCATGAATGGCTACCAAATTTTTTTGGTGGATACATTTTTCTCACCAGTTTATTATGAAAATTTTTAAATATACTGCAAAGTTGAAAAAAACTAAAGAACTTGAGTATGGACTGAGAAAATACTCAAAATGAGTATAGTCCCCAAAATTTATGTTGTTGTTGTTAGGTGCCCTCGAGTCGGTATCCAACTCATAGCGACCCTCATAGGGTTTTCAATGGCTGACTGTTTCGGGATTGCCTTGGGAGTGGATTGCCAGGTCCTTCTCCCATTTTTGCTGTGCTGGGAATTGAACTCGGGACCTCAGAGACTGCAGCACAGTGCTCTACCCACTGAACTAAATCCCAGCCCCCAAAATTTATAGATGACATTAAAGATACAAAATATTAAAAGAGGAATAATCTAATTAGAGTTTCAAGGAGAAAACAGAAAGAAGCAGAGAAAAATATTGTTCAAAGGAAAAGATGGATGAACATTTTTCAAAAATTAATAAAGGATAACAGATTTAGACTTAAAAAGAAATGTATACATAGATCCTCTTTTCTCAGCCTCTTGAGTTGTTGCCATGTGCCATGGCAGCCAGCTAATACACTTTTTAATAACATTTGGTTTTTCTTTCTATTCTTTTTTTTTTTTTTTAGTGCTAAGGGGTTTAACCCAGGGACCTCACGCATACTTTGCAAGTGCTCTACCACTGGGCTGCATCCTCAGCCCATTTTATATTTCTTTCCTTTTTTTATTTTGAGTCTGGATCTCACCTAAGTTGTGCAGGCTGCCTATGGCCTGGAACTCACCACTCTCCTGCCTCTGCCTTCTGAGTCACTGGGATTACTGGTGTGTGCTACTACACCTGGCCCAGCTCTTGAGATTTCGAGACAGGATTTTGTCAATGTAGCTTAGGCTGGCAATGAACTCAAGATCTTTGGCCTCAATGTCCCAAGTGCTGGGATTACAGTTTTGTACTCCTCTTTATTGCTTTGAATTATTAAATTGTGTGTGTGTCTGTCTGTCTATCTATCTGTCTGTCTGATAATCCCATTCTGAAATCTTTAGAGACCTTATTCTATTATTTTGTTGTTGTTACTGCTATTAATATTTTCTACTGATCTTTGCTGCTGTCTTTCATTGGGGCCTGTGTAATTTTGGATTTTGCTCCTTCATTGGCTCACCTTTATATTTGGGAACCATGAGGGTCCTGAGTTGAGTTTTGTTTCTCCACATAATATGTGTATGCTTGTTTTAGATTTTCCACAGCCTCACTATACAGGTGCACTTTAATTGCCTGGTTTAGGTTTCCTCAGACAAGGCAAATAGTAAAAAGTCAGCATGTTTGCTAAATGGCCATCATTGCAAATTTCCATGTTACACTTTGTTAAACCCTAAGTACTCAGTTTACTTTGCCAGCTGGGGGATTTTCCTGACATTCCTGTTTACTACTTCACCACCTTTTAGAGCCTGAGATTCAGAGCACTGGGTTTCTGTTATTGGCACCTCATGGTGCTCACAGCTTCTGCAAGAACTTCTTGTTTGGGTTTTTTCCTCTTGTAAACCAGGCAGTATGTCTATAGCCATACACCCTGGCATCTGATCTTATCAAATCTCAGAAGCTAAGAAGAGTCAGGCCTAGTTAGTCCTTGGATGGGAGACCACCTGGTAATACTAGGTGCTTCAGGCTTGGGAGAAGGACCCAGCATACCACACCTGAAATAATCAGCCACTGACAAGTAGTGCTAGGCATGGCACAGTGTTGGATAGTCTGTTGTACATAAGGTCATTATGAGTTGACCCCAACTTAAGGGAACCTAACAGCCAGAAGCCAGGCTCTGTAATTGGATTTCCTCCATTAGTATTTCTCCCCCCCCCCTTCATCCCTTCCATTTTAGACTATTCAGTTATATATATATTGCTGGAAATTAAAGTCCTACAGATTGTTTTATAATTTTGAACATTGTATCTGTAGATGATCCTCATTTATGAACTGATGACATCTAGGCAGATTTTTATTCCTAGTTTTTCCCATTATATTAAGCTGCTGGGTCATGTACATTTATTTAAGTATTGGGGAAGGGTGTTTCATAGATCTACCGAAGAAGATAATTATAATCATACACACACACACACACACACGCACACATAGGAGAGTTTGGGGTTTATTTGGATTGGATCTAAGGCCTCACACATGCTAATAAGCCCATGCTCTTCTCCAGCCCCCATAACGGTAATTTCTAATGTTTCAAATTATAAAAATTAATGGTATATTTCTATATCAGGTAGTAGAACTGCAAAATAGATTATCTGAAGAATCAAAGAAAGCAGATAAATTAGATTTTGAATATAAGCGGCTAAAAGAAAAAGTTGACAGTCTTCAAAAAGAAAAGGATGTGAGTATATGTAATAAGCATTTTGGTTTTAGAGTGGCTAAAATTAAGACAATGATATTTAATTCATTTTTTACTACATTAATTCCTTCTATTTTTGAAGAAAAATTAGAGATTCTATTTATCTTTAAATTACAGATGATTTCCATTTGTTTTGGAAATAGATCTAAAATAAATGATACAAGGCATATTTTTCCTTCCATTCTGATTTCTTTAATATATATTTATCTTTTATACCATTGTTGCCTCTTTTACATCATTTTTAGTCTTGACTTTCTGTGAATTTGTGCTGCTTTTTGGTTTCTGTACAGTTGATATAGAGAATAGTGCTTTTTGTTGTAGAGAATATTTTCAGTCATTCAAAGATATTTTCTCTTCATGCATTGTGAATATTTAGGCTTTATGCTTTGAGCTTTATTTAGTGAAATGAATGTTAAAAAATTAGCTACTTCTTGTTAAGGATGGAGTAGACAGCTTTTTTTATGTTTAGCTGTGAACAGCAAATTGCCTTGCAATAGTAGATGTTTAGTATTATTAAAATGCAAAAAATTGTTTTAGTCTTTTTTTCCTCCTAGGATCTTTTCATTAAAGATTAAAAGATAAAATATGTCCATGTTCACTGTTGCTTATCATTTCATTAGGTGAGGCAAAGGCCACTGGTTAATAAGTTCCTAAAACTTGAAACTAACCTTCCTTGCTTTTATGTCCCTCCAGAGGTTAAGAACAGAAAGAGAATCTCTGAAGGAAACCATTGAAGAGCTTCGTTGCGTACAGGCTCAGGAAGGGCAGCTCACCATTCAAGGTAAAACGGTTTAGTCACCCAGTTAAGATGGTCTATTTCTAATGTTGTGAGTCAAAGTATTAGGTTCATTTTGAGAAGACTGAGTAGATAAAAGGGAAAATTGGCTAGAGTTACTAAATTAAGTAAAGTTTTGAACTATTACCCAGATTTTACGGCATATCAGCTACAGTTATGGGGCAGATTTACTTGCCAACTTTAAAAAATAAAATTTGCAAGCATTTGAGTTCTGTTAGGTCAAAAGCACTTTTTAAATCATCTGTGTTGACCTGGAAACATATTCTGAAAAGTGCTCCCTGACCTTTAAAAATATATCACACTTTCTAAGTCAGTGATTTTTCTTTTCAACTGAGAAAAGTGGAGTAGGTTTTAATCCATTAAGGAATTTGTATCCAAAGCTACCCTTTCTCACACCAAGGATGTCATCAACACTTGGCCCAAGGTTTACTCTCTACCAGTCTTTTGTTGACATGGGGGGGTTCTGTGGGAGACTGTCACCTCTCCTCTGCCTCCCAGCAGCTTGCCCAGTCTCCACATCAGCTGTTGCTGTCTCCTGCTCCTCTTTCTCTGTTTCTATACCAAGGTTGGCAAACCCTAAACCAGATAGCATAAAATTCTCTCTCTCTTTTCCACATTACCAGTGCCACCTAAAGAAAATTGTGTCTCTTGATTATCTTCACCAAGAATGCATCATTACTTATTGCACTGAATCCTCATTGCAGCCTGGCAGTTCTTTCACTTATTTCTAATCAATTGACATGAATCGTTCCAGATTTTAAGGATCTAGCCTGATACTCCTAGCTCCTCTATCATCAGGAAAAGATGGGCTGTGTCTTGTAAATTCCCCACATTTACTTCTTTTTTACCTGAAAACCTGTATATTCTCACCTTTTTTATGGACAGATCCTTGGGCCTAGCAATTTTGCTCTAATAAATTAAGGCATTGTT
Source organism: Pedetes capensis (assembly GCA_007922755.1). Classification (NCBI taxonomy): domain Eukaryota; kingdom Metazoa; phylum Chordata; class Mammalia; order Rodentia; family Pedetidae; genus Pedetes; species Pedetes capensis. The sequence continues at coordinate 136,595 of VMDO01002454.1, forward strand.
TCTAATGGTGAAATATAGAACCAGTCAGAAAGTTGGGAAGTATAGGAATGGAATTCTCATTCATCCATACACTATACAGCCATTAAAGAGTAAAGTATATCTTATACATGCCTGACCTGATGACATGTGTATGTTGTATTATTACTTTAGAAAAGTCAATGACATCATTCTTGATAAAATTCTCTCATCAGACAAGGGACAGATGAATTTTCCTTAACCTAGTAAAGGGTGACTATGAAAAACCTATACTACCTCATAATGATAAAAGACTGAATGCATTCCCCTTAATATCAGGAACAAGGCAAGGATGTTCACTCTTGCCACTTCCAGTCAACGTGGTGTCAGAGGTTCTAGCCAGTGCAGTGTGGCACAAAAACAGAAAAAGGAAAAAAAGAAAGAGCAGATTGGAAAGAAGGATTTAAAAAAAATCATAGATTTAATAAATGAGTTGAGCGTGGTCTCAAGATGTAAGTTCAGTATACAAATATCAGTTATATTTCTATGTACTACCAGTAGAGGGCTGGGATTTAGCTCAGTTGGTAGAGCGCTGCACTGCAGTCTCTGAGGTCCCAAGTTCAGTTCCCAGCACCACAAAAATGGGAGAAGGGCCTGGCAATCCACTCCCATGGCAGTCCTGAAACAGTCAGCCATTGAAAACCCCATGAGGGTCACTATGAGTCGGATACCGACTCGATGGCACCTAACAACAACAACAACAACAACCAGTAAAGAACTTTTTTTCTTTCTTTCTTTTCTTTCTTTTCTTTTTTTTTTTTTTTTTTTGGCAGTACTTGAGGGTTGAACCCAGGGCTCTGCACATACTTTGCAAGTGCTCCACCTCTGAGCTGTACCCCCAGCCTACCTTTTATTTTTTCTATTTTGAGTCAGAGTCTTGCTAAGTTATACAGTGTACCTTTGGCTTTGAACTTATCTTCCTGCCTCCACATTTGGAGTTGTTGGTACTAGAATTGTGCACCATAGTGCCTAGCTAACAATTTTTTTCCCTCATTTTTTCTGTTTTTTTATTTGCAGTGGTAGAGGCCAAATCCAGGGCCTTGCACATGCTAGGCAAGCACTTAACCAGTGAGCTACATCCCCAGTATTACCAGTAAACATTTTGAAAAAAAAAATTATAATAGTGTCAAAAAGAAATAAAAAGCCAGGTCCAGGCATGGTGGCACATGCCTTTAATTCCAGGACTCAGGAGCATGGGGCAGGAGGATCACAGGTTTAAGATCAGCCTGGGCTATATAGCAATGCCCTGTCTAAAAAAAAAAAAAAAAAAAAAAAAAAAACAAGAAAGAAAGAAGGCTGAGGTGGAAGTGGGATGTAATATAGTGATAGAACACTATTATGCTCAGTCCCCAGCACCACCAAAACAAAGTTGAATCCCCAGCACAAGAAAAATGTAAATATCCAGAGAGACTTTCCATATTCAGGTATTGAAACATTTAGTATAGTTAAGATAGCAGTTTTGCTTGTATTGATCTAGAGATTCAGTGCAATCCCATCAAAATCTCCAGCATATTTTTTTGTAGAAAGTGACAAGCAAACCCTAAGATTTATATGAAAATGCAAAAGAGCTAGAATAGAGAACTTACACATCCTGATTTCAAATTTTACTATAAAACTACTTTAAAAGAGGCAGCATGGGACTTTTATAAGGGTAGATGTAGAAATTAGTGTAATGCGCCCCATTAACAGAATGAAAGGAAAAAAAGCCACACATGATCATCTCAGTTGGTACAGAAAAGGTGTTTGACAAAACTCTAACACCCATATATAATTTTTAAAACTCAATAAAGTAGAAAGAGAAGAAAATTTTCTCAACGTGGTAAAGAAACATGGAAAACCCAGTAGCTGGGCCTGCTGGCACATGCCTGTAATCCCAGCACTCAGGAGACTGAGGCAGGAGGGTCTTGCAAGTTCAAGGCTAGTGTGGTTTACATAGTGAATTCCAGGCCACCCTGGGGTACATAGTGAGACCCTGTCTCCAGAAAAAAAAAAAGGAAAAACAAAAATATATGGGAAAAACCTATACCTAAATAGCACATTCAATGGTGAAAGACTGAAAGCTTTGGCTCTAAGATCAAGAGTAAGAGATGATAACCACATCTCTTCAACATAATACTGGAATTTCTAGGCAGAGCAATTAGACAAATGAAGAAAGAAGGAAAGAATTAATTGCATATTTCAAAAACCTAAATATAAGAGGTAAACTAAACAGGAAAATCCTGACGACATTGAATTTCCCAGTGATTCTCTGGGATTTATACCAAAAGCACAAGTAACAAAGGAAAAAAGTAGATGAGCAGGACTTCATCACAGTTGCATCAAAGAATGTTATCAACCAAGTGAAGGCAGGTTACAAAGTAGGAGAAAATATTTGTAAGTCATCTTTGATATGGGATTAATATACAGAAAATACAAAGAGTTTCTATAGGTCAACAATAATAAAAAACAAAACGTATTTCACACAAGGCAAAGGTCATGAAGATATACAGATGGTCAATAAGCACGTAAAAAGGTTACATCATTAGTCACTAGATAAAGGCAAATCAAAACCACAGTGAAATACTGTACCATTCAACACTAATTAATACCACTACTATCACTCCCCCAAAAAGAAAATAAATATTAGAGAGGATGTGGAGAAACTGGAACTCTTGTGCAGTGCTGGTGGGAATAAGTCAGTGCTATAGAAATCAGTTTGGTGGCTACTTAAAAAGTTAAACATAGAATTGCTATACAATTCAGCAATTCCATTTCTAAGAATATACTCAATAAAATTTCAAGTGGGAGTTGGGCATAGTGGCGCATACTTATAATCCTAACACTGGGAAGGTTGAAGGAGGAGGATCACTGTTGAGTTCAAGGCCAGCCTGGTCAGTAGAGCAAGTTCCAGATGGCCTGGGCTAGACAGAAAGACTTTGTCTCAAAAAACAAACAAACAAACAAAAAAAAAAAAAAAAAAAAACGAACAAAAAAACAAACATGGGGCCCAAACAGATACTTGTACACAAATAATCATAGCACCAAAATCACAGTCACCAAAAGGTGGAAACAACCCAAGTATTCATTGACAGATGAGTAGATAAACTAAATGTGAAATTTACACATAATGGAATATTGCTATTGTTAGGTGCCATTGAATTGGGTCCCACTCATAGTGATCCTGTGTACAGCAGAACTCCCCAATTCTGTGCCAGGCACATGATCTTATTTATGTTTAAGCCCATTGTTGCAGGCACTGTATCAATCCATCTAGTTGAAGGTCTTCCTTTTTTTCCTTGCCCTGCCACTCTCCCAAACATGATGTCCTTCTCCAATGATTATCCCTCCTGACTACATGTTCAAAATACAGAAGACATAGTCCACAACCTTCCTAGCCTTGCTTCCAAGGAGAGCACTCTGGTTACACTTCTAGGACAGATCTGTTGATTTGTTTGGCAGTCCATGGTATATTCAGTATTTGTCCCCAGCACCATAATTCAAAAGCATCAATTCTTCTCCTGTCTCCCTTATTCAGTGTCCAGCTTTCACAACCATATGATGTGACTGAAAATACCATGGCATGAATCAGGTGCACCTTCGTCTTCAATGTGACATCTTTACTTTTCAATACTTTAAAGAGGTCTTTTGTCACAGCTTTTCCCAATGCAATGCATTTTTTGATTGCTTGACTGTTGCTTTCATGGGTGTTGATTGTAGAACGAAGTAAAGCAAAATCTTGGACAACCTCAATCTTTTGTCCATTTATCATGAAGTTGCTTACTGACCCATTGTAAGGATTTTTGTTTTGTTGATATTGATTCAGCCATAAAGAGGAAGGACATTCTGATAAATGTTGTAACATGGATGAATTTTTAAAACATTATGTTAAGTAAGGCAGATACCAAGAGAAATATTTTATGGTTTTATTGAGGGCTGGGGGTTAGCTTACTTGGTAGAGTTTTGCTGTACATGCTCTGAGACCCTGGGTTTATTCCTCACCACCACAAAAATGGCAGAAGGATCTAGCAGTCCACTCTGGAAACAATCTCAAAAACAATTAGCCTTCAAAAATCCTGTGAATACCAGAGAAGTATTGACATAGTGCCCAGCATGGCATAGTGTCGGAAAGTGTTTCCTTTTGTTGTACATAGGGTCGCTATGATTCAGACCCGACTTGATGATACCTAAAAACAACTTATATGAGGTATCTAGAATGGGTAAGTCACTGGGACAGACAGAACGTAGAATAGACGTTACTAGGGCTTGAGGATGAAGGAATGGAAAGTTATTACCTAATGGTTACAGAATTTCTGATTTGGTTGATGAACAAGATTTGAAAGAAGATGGTGTTTATAGTTAGACAACATTGTGAATGTACTGAATGCTATGTCATTGTATCTGTTAAAATGGTAAAATAATTTTGAAAGACTAGTGTGACATGGACTTTTAATTGAGAAAAACGGGGATTTTGACTCGCGTTCATGAGGCCCTGGGTACAACCCCCATTACCACAAAACAAAGCAAAGTAAAACAAGAACAGTGATTTTAGCAGTTAAAATTAATGTTGAATGTTGGGTTTCCTACAGAAATTCCATCACTTAAACAGAGGAGGAGTTATGCTTTCTGTTAACCTTGAATTCATGTGTATACATTTATAGGGTTAATGCCTCTGGGAAGTCAGGAATCTTCAGACAGCTTGGCAGCAGAGATTATTACACCTGAAATCAGGTAAGGAGACTGTGATGCTGACAGCTGGGCGTGGTAGCACATGCCTGTAATGCCAGCAGGAGGATCACTGTGAGTTTGAGGCCAGCCTTAACTACAGAGCGACACACTGTCTCAAAAAATCTGAAAGAAAAAAAAAAAAAAGCTAAAACAAAATGGGCACTGGCCTTGATACTTCATAAAATCCTTGTGAGTATTAAAGGGAATAATGGTTATGTAAGAGTTTTATAAACTATAAAAGCTGAAATAAGTATTCAAGTTCTCATTGAATAAATAAAGATAACTTCTTATTTGTTGACATTTAAGAAGTACAAACACAGGGACTATAATGCAACATCAAGTCTGGAAACATTTTATATGCCTTTTACTTTGATGCCATTTAATATGCTACTTTATAATTAAAACAGCAAAATTAGTTGAATGAACACTTTTTATTTATCGATGCTGATAAATGGTTACATTCCCCCAAAAACCCTGTTGTTAAGGAAGCTTGTTGGTAATGTAGGTGGTTTTTCAGACTAAGAAAAGAACAAGGATAAAAATTTAACAAGGATGGCTTTTGTGAATATGACTAGATACAAATTAAACTATGCTTTTGTTCAGGAGACCTATCATGAAAACAAAGTGATAAACAGTGATGGAAATTTTACAATATATGTCTTAGACATTACATTACTATTTGAAATTTTTCATGGATGTTAAGTGTGCAAACAGACTGGAAACCTCAAATTCAGGGTAAAAGATTAAAGTGGAAAAACGTGTTTTTAGTTAAGTTAGGAGATAGCATCTCTAGTCTAAAAATGTACCTGTCTTTTAACAAAAAGTTACTTTTCTGAGACTGAGGAAGTAGCCAAGAATATATGCAAAGGTATATTTATAAAGCTGATCATTATGTTAAAGCTCAAAATTGATCATCATTAAATAATCTAACAGTATGCCATTTAAAATATTAAAGTATAATTAATAGTTTGAAGATTATAAAATTTTAAGTGTAAGTAGGAAGTAACAATATGACATGTACTGTGATCTTTTTTTAAAAAAAGAAAAAGTTTGCATGTATCGTAGAATTAGAAGAATGTATAGAATTAGAAGACAGTATTTCAGGAAGCTAAGCAGGGTCGGGCCTGGTTAGTACCTGGATGGGAGACCTCCTAGGAACACCAGAAGCTGTAGGCTTGGGAGAAGGACCTGACAACCCCCTCCCAAAAATCAACCTGCCATTGAAAACCCTATGAACAGCAGAGAAGCACTGACAATAGTGTTTCCCCTGTTGTATAGAGGGTCGCTATGAGTCAGATACCGACTCGACAGCACCTAACAACAACAACAAATTTCAGTAGTAGTCATTTTACACTATAGAGTTAGGGAGGGTTACATTTCCTTTTCATTTTATCTTTTTTTCTCTGCAGTGAATGTTTACTTTGTAACAGAAAAATATGAAGTCAGAATTGCCCATGTACAAAATACATCTATATCAAATTCTGTAATTTATTTTTTAGAACTAGAGAGTTGAACCCAGGGTCTCATGAATGCTAGGCAAATGCTCTACCACTGAGCAGCACCCCCGGCCCCTTTTATATTTTTATTTTGAGACAAGGTCTCGCTGAGTTATGTAGGCTGCCTCTGGCCTTGAACTTGTTATCCTTCTGCCTCAGCCTCCCAAGTTGCAGTGATTATAGGCATGTGCCATAGTACCTAGCCTATAATTTCTTGAATTGAATCACAGATTTGACTCATCTTTCCAATAGCAAAAGTGGTTTATAAAATTTATAGTGTTTACAAAATAAGGTCCTACTTTTATGCATGTATTCTTATTTTAATTTGGTGCATATATTTCCTGAGAAATAGCTTTTCATAGTTTCTGGTGTCTGATAGTACTACCTTTATAGAGCTTTCTAAAGGTCACCCTGTAAGAAAAGAATAAATTATATCTTGAACAAACTGTCTCCACCATGAAACATTCAGTTATGCCATCCCTACAGTAAATGTGATGATAAGTTCTGTGGGGCATTTTCTTTTTTTTTTTTTTTAACTTTTATTAGCATATATTTATTGTACTTTTAACATCGCTCTATGTAAGATTTTGGCATAGCACAAAAAGCACAATGCAGTGCAATAAACCTGACTTTAATAATCTGACTTGTTATAAGAATGCTATAAAGAACAACTTTATTTTTTGTTGTAAAAACAACTTTAAGCCAGGAGCTTTAATCTCAGCTACTCCAGAGGTTGAGGCAGGAGGATCATAAGTTTGAGGCCAGAGGCAGCCTGTACAACTTTGCTATAAACTTTGTCTCAAAATAAGCAGTAAAAAAGGTGCTAGGAGTGCTGCTCAGTGATAGAGTACTTACATAGCATGCATGAGTCCCTGAGTTCAACCCTCCTCAAGTACTGCAAAAACAAAACAAAACAAAAAATTCTACATATCTTTAGGAATGAATATACTGAATATCTCAAATACAGTCCTCGTTGGATATATTTTGCCAGCAAATGATTGGTAATTTAAGAGCATAGCTTTAGAGATCATGTTTTCTTATGAGAATGAAAAAAGCAAATTTATTCATAACTTAAATATTTAAAGCAGAAAGAAGTAGGATATAAAATTTTCTTCATTACAAGTCATGATATATAGAAACACTATTATCTTCAGATTATCCAGTCTAAGAAGATTTAAGATGTGAAAGGTAATGTCTTCATAGCTACAAAGGTGCTAAATTCATTTCAGTTATTTTATTTTTCATTTGTAGTCCATGTATTGACTATAAATGTGTATGGCTGGATTTTGATACCTATATTGGAATTATGTACCAAATAGTTTCATTTTGCTCATTCAGGGAGAAGCTTATTCGTCTTCAACATGAAAACAAGATATTAAAAATTAATCAAGAGGGTTCAGACAATGAAAAGATTGCTTTATTGCAGAGCCTTCTAGATGATGCAAATCTACGTAAGAATGAACTGGAGACAGAGAATAGGTAAATTATATATATATATAGGTGCCATCATCCAGCCAGAGGTTCTCCCACTTTACTTAATTTTGATTCCCTTAAACAAAGGTTTGAAATGTATTGAAAAGTTGTCAGGTGCTATTGTATTTCCTTTTAAGAGTGCTTTGATCTGTTTCTCCACTTTTAGACAGATTTGCCAAAAAGTATCATGCTTCTTTATAATAATAGTATTATCCTCTTGATTTCTTCAAGCAAAATGATACCAAAATTCTACTATTTATTTGTTTTAATCACTACTCAAAATTAAAGGATTTTTAAAAAATCGTACTAACAATCTTTCACAATTGGAATTCATAGTTCATGATTAGATTAATAAAGTTTACCCTCTTTTCACAGACAGTGTTTCAAAGGATCAGTTGGTGTGGAGTTGAATTGACAAAGCATTTTTTTCTAGTCTGTTATTTATTGTGACCTTAAAAGGAAATCATTCTTTTTAAGAGCAATTCACTTATTTTGAGAATTTAGAATATGTAAATTTAATGTGAAAATCATTTTTCTGCTTGTGAGTTTTTGATGTACTGTGTTACATCAAAGTTGGTTACCTTGAAGTCAGTAGCTTCCTCTGACAAGGATTACTTTTACATTTGGTTCTCCTTTTAGGAAATATTTCTTAGATAACAAATGTTAACAGCATTTTCATTTTTCTTACTACCGTGGTGTGCTATCTTTTGAAGTTCACATTTTTATTAATAGTTTCACAGTTCACCTGTATTACCAATTCTTTGTTCTTTATGCCTGATTTGGCATTTTCCAGTTGAGAGTCAATCTTGTGAATCAAAATTATTGAGATATATATAGATATTCTCCTCTTCTTCATATAGCTTTAAGTTTTAAAGCTGCTGAGGCAGAATCAGCAAGCAGTACAAATTGATATAAATACCAGAGTGATTATAAGAGAACCATTAAGCATAAAGAGAAGGAGAACATGTGCATATGAACTCTTAGGAATATAGAGAATGAATGCTGTTTTAAAAGAACTTAGAAAAGGTTGGAAGTGGAGAAAGTGGAGGAAGGGAGGTTGTAGGTGACAACAAGCAATCATACAGTCCCTGCAGGGAAAGTCTCTCATGTTCACTTCCATGATCCTTTGCCTCTGGGCTGTATTTTTAACTCTTGGTCAGGGCAGCTTTTTCTTACCCTAAATTTTATTTCAATGAAAAAACACCCACAAAATCTTTCATAATTGTTTTCCATTATTTCTCACAGACTTTACAATTATTATGCTGTTCTCATCTGAAACAGAATAGGTAGTCATCACTGTACTCATGTATATAGACAACTGATAACCTCTTTTTTTGTTTTTGTTATTATTAACACATTAATTGTACAAATTAATGGGTTTCACTGTAGCACTTCCATATATGCAGCTGTGACGTTCCCGTCATCTTCTTCTTTCTCCTGTTCCCTACTACTACTACTTCCTCCTTTTGGCCCCCTTCCCTGTCCCTAATAGTCCTACCTCTACTTTCAGGTCATCTTTTCTCTTTTGGTTTCAACTTATGATAGAAAACATACTTGTTCTGTGTCTGGTTTACTTCACTTAACTTGATACTCTCCATTTCTATCCATTTTCCTGCAAATGACAGGACTTTACTCTTTTTTTTTAAATTCTTCTTATTATTATTAAGTCCTGGGAGGTAGACAAGTGCTTTACCACTGAGCTGCATGCCAGCACATTTTTTATTTTGAGACAGTGTATCAGCAAATTGCATAGGCTGCCTCTGGGCTTGAATTTGTGATCCTCCTGCCAAAGCCTCTCAGGTTGCTGGGATTATGGCATGTGCCACAGCACCCCACTTGATTTCATTCTTCTTTATGGCAGAATAAAACCTTATTGTGTATATGTACTACATTTTCTTTGTCCATCCATTGATGGTCACCTAGGCTGATTCCATAACTTAGCTGTTATGAATTGTTGTTGTTGTTGTTAGGTGCCGTCGAGTCGGTATCCGACTCATAGCAACCCTCATAGGGTTTTCAATGGCAGACTGTTTCGGGATTGCCTTGGGAGTGGATTGCCAAGCCCTTCTCCCATTTTTGCGGTGCTGGGAATTGAACTCGGGACCTCAGAGACTGCAGCGCAGCACTCTATCAACTGAGCTAAATACCAGCCCAGCTGTTATGAATAGTGCTGCGATAAACGTGGGCATGCAGATATTTCTCTTGTATGCTGACTTTGATTTCTTTGGGCATATACCAAGAAGTGGTATCACAGGATTAGATGGTTGTTCTACTTTTAGTTTTTAGAGGAACCTCCATATTGATTTCCATAGTGTCTGCATTAATTTACATTCCCCAAGTAATACAAAAGGGTTCCTTTTTCTATGACTCCTTGGCAGTATTTTTATTTATTTATTTATTTTTGATAATAGCCATTCTCATGAGATAGAATCTCATTTTAAGTTTGATTTGCATTTCCCTGATAGCTAAAGATATTAAGCATTCTTTCATGTATCTATTGGCTATTTATATTTTCTCTTTGAGAAGTGTCTATTCAAATTGTTTGCCAACTGATCAGATGAATTAATTGTTTTTTGCTAAGTTTTATTCTGGATGATAATATATATTCTGGATAATAATCCTTTGCCAGATGAATACTTGGCTGATATTTTCTACCATTCTGTAACTTGTCTCCTCACTCTATTGATTGTTGCCTTAGGTGTACAAAAGTTGTTTTGTTGTTGTTGTTGTTGGGTATTTTTGTTTGTTTTTTGGTAGCTGGGGGGCTCAACCCAGAGCCTTATGCATACTTTGCAAGTGCTCTACCACTGAGCTGCACACTCAGTCATATTTTTAGTTTTCATCTTGAGACAGGGTCCCACTAAGTTACACAGGCTGCCTCTGGCCTAGAACCTGCGATGCTCTTGCCTCTGCCTCCTGAGTCACTGGGATTATAGGTGAGCACCACTGTGCCCAGCTAAATAAGCTTTTTAACTTGACATAATCCCATTTGTCATTTCCTGATTGTGTTTCCTGAGCTATTGGATTCCTATCCAGGAAATTATTGCTTGTGTCAATATCTTGAATGTTTTCCCTATGTTTTCTCTTCTTAGTTTCACTGTTTCAGATCTTATAGTAAAGTCTTTGATACATTTTGAGTTGATTTTTGAAAAGGGTAAACGATAGGGATTTAGTTTCATTCTTCTACTTGTGGTTATCCAGTGTCATGTTTTGAATATAAAATGTCCCCTGAAGGTCACGTGTTTGAATGTTTGGTCCAAAGTTGGTGGTGCTGTTCATGGAGGTCATAGAACTTTGGCAAACAGAATACAGCTTTGTGGAAGTGGTCACTGTATGCAGGCCTTTGGAGATCTTTTACCCAGGCCTGTGGCCCAGGTCTCTCTCTGCCTCTTGTCCCGCCATTCCCTTAGGTTGTCTGATGAAATCCCTGCCATCCACCAATGCCATGCCTGCCCTGATGACATTTTGAACTGATCCTCTGTGAGCTTCCAATAAACCTTTTCCTCCATAAGTTTATTTTGGTCGGTTTTTCTGCTCTAGCAATGACAGCTGACTAATACATCCAGTTTTGTTGGAGGCTGTCCTTTCTCTGGTATGTTTTTGGCACTTAAGAATTCATTAATTGAAGATGCATGGATTTATGGGTCCTCTGTTCTATTCTGTTTGTTTATAGGTCTGCTTTTATGCCACCAATATGATGCTATTTTTGTTACTTTGGCTTTGTAGTATGTTTTGAAATCAAGTATTGTGATGCCTCCAGCATTAGTGGTTTTGCTTAGGATTGTTTTGGCTATTTGGGTCCTTTTGTGCTTCCATATGAATTTTAGGATTGTCTTGTCTATTTCTGTGTAGAATGTCATTGGTATTTTGATGGGGATTGCATTGAGTTTGTAGATCACTTTGAGTAGTATGGCCATCTTAACATATTAATTCTCCCAGACCAAGAACATGAGCGATCTTTCCATTTTCTATTGCATTAATCAGTTTCTTTCTGTAGTAATTTTCATTGTAGAGGTCTTTCACATCCTTTGGTTTATTTGTACGCATCTTATTTTTTTGTGGCTATTATGAATGGGATTGCTATCCTGACTTCTTTATGAGTTTATTTTTGGTGTATAGAAAAGCTACTGGCTTTTTTAGGTTGATTTTGTACCCTGCTGCATTACTGAATTTGCTTAGCAATTGTAGAAGTTTTTTGGTGGAGTCTTTAGGATTCTCTGATAGAATCATATCATGTACAAACAGGGAAATTTTAACTTTCTCGTTTCCTATTTGGATGTCTTTTCTTTCTTTCTCTGGTTGATTCTTTGGCTAGAATTTCTAGTACCATGTTGAGTAAGAGTAGTGAGAGTGGGCACCTGTATTTATTTTGGCACAGAGTTTCAGAGGTTTCAGTCAATGGTCAGCAGGCTCAGTTGCTTTTGGGACTAAGGTGAGGCAGAACATTATGGTGGGGTGTGTTGGAGCAAAGCTGCTCACCTCATTGTTGCCAGGAAGCAGAGAGAGAGGAGAGGGAGATAGAGTGAGCAAGAGTGAGTGAGTGAGTGTGACCAGGGGGACAGGGACAAGATGAACTCTTCAAAGGCATTTACCAGTGCCCTACTTTCTCTGTGCACCACCTCCTACTTTCTACCTCCTCCCAACATAGCCATCAAATTATGAATCCATCAATGGATTAACCATTGATTGTAGCAAAGCCCTCATGATCCAGTCATCTTTCAGTCACTCTATCAGCTGGGCACCAAACCTTCAACACATTAGCCTTTTGAGGGGGACACTTGCTATTCAAGTCATAACAATACCTTTTGCCTTATTCCTGGGCTTAGAGGAGATGTTTTCAGTTTTTCCTGCATTTATTGTGATGTTTGCTATTGGTTTGTCATATGTAGCTTCATTAGGGTGAAGTATGATTTTTCTATTCCTAGTTTCTTCAGGGCTTTTATCATGAAGCGATGTTGAATTTTACTGGAAATGTTTTCTGAATATATTGAAATGATCATGTGATCATAATCATTGACTATTTATATGCTGTATTACAGTTATTGCTTTGCATATGTCGAACCATCCTTGTATCCCTGGAATAAAGCCAACTTAATCATGGTACATGATCTTTTTAATGTGCTGTATTTTGTTGAGGATTTTTGCATCTGTGTTTATTAGGAATATTGTTCTACAGTTTTTTGAGGGTGTTTTTGGTTTGTTTTTTGTTGTTTGTTTGCTGTGTTCTTGTCATGTTTTTTAATAGTGTGATAATACTGGGTTTATAAAATGAGTTTGCAAGGGCTCCTTCCCTAATTTGTGGAATAGTTTGCATTAGCATTGGTGTTAGTTCTTCTTTAAAAGTCTGTTATAGGCTGGGGATGTATCTTTGTGGTAGGGTATTTGCCACGCATGGTCAAGGCTTTAGGTTCTATCCCCAGCACTATATAAAAACAAAACAAAGATTTTCCAGTTAAATTCTGGTAAAATTCAGCAGTGACTACAACCAGTCCTGTCCTTTTCTTTATTGAGAGACTTTTAATTACTGCTTTAATTTTATTACTTGTTATTCTTATTATTGATCTATTATATAGGTTTATTTTTTTTCTTAATATCCTCTTGATTCAGTTTTGGCAGTCATATGTGTCCAGAAATTTGTCCATTTTTTTCTAGGTTTTCTAATTTATTGGCATGTAGTTTACTGGTATACAGTTTTTGCCTAATGATCTCTTTTAATTTCAAAATATTCCCTAATGATATACTTAGAAAATTAATGTGCATTTGATTTCTAGGCTGGTGAACCAGAGACTTCTAGAAGTACAGTCACAAGTTGAAGAACTACAGAAATCTTTACAGGATCAAGGCTCAAAAGCAGAAGATGTAAGTTTTAATACGCACAAACTATTACCCAAAAATTTCACAGTGTTGAAAACAGCTGTAACTTTTAGTTTTTATTTGATAGCTTCCATCAAATTAATTTAGCATTATAATGGTTAAAAAAAGAAAAGAAACAGTGTTTTCCTTTTTACTAGCATTCCTTATAAAAAGGTGCAGACAGTACTTTACTGACTGTGATTTACTATGCTGGGAAATAGACGTTCATTTATATTCATAAGCTAAGGAATTAATTGAAGCTTTATGTTTTAAATGTGCTCAACTCAGAGACGAAGTGCAGGGTTTTTGCTCTCCGGTCAAAAAAGAAAATCCATGTTGAAATAGAAATTTTTAATATAAACTTGATATTAAGAAACAGTACCATCCCTAGAATCCCATCATCTCTCAGTTTCTGAATCCCTCCTGCTCATGTCCTTTCCCAACCCTGACTTTATACTCCTTTGTCACTCTGCATTCTGCGACTGGCACAGTCCCACTGGAATATGGCACTATGTTGAGCACAGGACAATGGCTTCCTTCACTTCCACATGCTCACCGTCCTTCACAATGTGTAGGCAGCACAGAGGAGTGAATCAGTCTCTGGCAAAGTATGTGTAAACCGTCACCGGCAGTCCCCATGTGGTTAACGAGCAGCATGCAACAGAGCCATGGCTTACAGAATGCTCAAAGGTTTTGTAGAGAGAGGAATAAAACTAAATTTTACTGCTCAGTGTTTGCTTCATCCAGCCATTTATGTTTTGTTTTGTTTTCTCTATTGCCAGTGTAATTTGCGGTGATTTCTGACATTTGACTATAAACCTACTGGATTGTTTCCATTCGTACAGTCACTTTGGGGGTCAGCTTCAAAACTATAGATTTAGCCTCATTAACACAGGAGTGTATAAAAATAAATGGGAGCTAAGTTAGTTACCTAAAACCTGAGAATACTAAATACAAAAGCTCACAAGAGACCTAGATTTATCAGTTTCTCCACATATATGCCTGGTTGATATTGGCACCATGGCCTTCTTTCTGATCTGTGATTTCAGTTTATCCCTTAATGTGTTTGAAGTCATTTTACATGCCCAGGTTGACTTCCAACGCCTGTCATTGCCACCACCGTTGAACCACCTTATGCCCTTATTAAAACGGAACTAGTTTGAAATACCATACTTTTTTTCTTTTTCACTTTTTATTTTGGAGGAGGCTGCTGGGGATCAAATCAAGTGCTCTGCCACTGAGCCATATCCCCAGCTCTGTACTGTGCTTTTTATAAAAAAATTTTTAGCCATAATGTTTAAATCACAAAGAGGTGAAGCAAAACTACCATTAATGTACCAAAATAATAAAGCCTAATTAAGAATGTCTTAGAGATGAAACACAAGGTATAATATTTCTTAATTCATTCATTTGTAAGTCCCGTAAACTGAGATAAATGTAAAGTTTATTCTGATCTCTAGGATTGAGGAGACTTCTGTGGATTTGTTTTGGTGGGGAGGGGAAAGGTGTGTTGTACACAGGAGATAAGTGTGGTGAATTATCTGTGTCAGCTTATCCTAGTGTTGCAGTGATGGCCATTGTGCTTGGTTTTCTTGCTTAAATAATTTGGCATAGCCAGGTTAGGAATCACTGTGATAATCAAATCTATTTAAGTATCTTGTGGTCTATTACTTTAAGAGAGTGTATTTCAGAAGTGAGATGCCAGCCCTATCGAAAACTGTTTGCAAAAATTGGTAACTTTATTTGTCCAGATGGTAATGAGATGTCTGGCTCTGACCTAAGTGGAAATTCCTTCTGAGCTCTTCTATGTCTCTAGACAGAATTCAGGCAGAAAACTTTGTCTGTTTGGAAGCTGTGCATTCAAATGTCTTAGAGAGATAAGTAGTGGAGTATAGAATATATGGTTCTTTCTCCCAGCTGACTTTTGATGTTTTTATCTTAACTTTTCTCTTCACTAACCTACAGTGTTGCATCTCATAGAGCAACCTGCCAGATTTGTCCCCTCTGAAGAACAACAACATAATTTCTGCCTTTTTCTGTTATCAAAAGCATAGTCTTTTCATGTAACCTTAAGTCAGAGTAGAATGGTTTCCATATTTTTATTATTTTTATGTCATTTGTTTTTAGCATGGAAACAAAAAAGCATTATTATATCCAGTCATATGGATAATTTGAGCTAGCCACAGTGTATAAAACTCCAAAGAACAAGACAGAATGGGGAGGCCATAGAAGAAAGAAAAATGTACATTTCTGAAAAATGCATATCTTTTACTTCTGTTCATGAATTACTAAATCATTCCTTCTCTTGGCTGCTGTATTTGCTTCATACTAATATGTCCTCTCTGTCTCTTGGCATGGTTTCTGATCAAGGCTATTGTAAGTATGGCTTCTTGTTCATTTCCATTATTTAGCTGTTTTTAAATGTATACATTATCTGATATAGTTGATGACACTAAAATTTTAAATTAAGGCCATTGTGTGCAAAGTGAATATACCAATATTATTTTCCTTATTGGTATATGTCCTTAAGATACTTAAAGGATATCAAAACCTAGAAAGTCAAACCATAGAGAAGTCCATTGTTAGATTTGGTTTTATTTTGTTTTGTTTTCCCATCTCTCTTCTGTTCTGCCCCTTATTATAAGTAGTTTATTTTGATGCTAGCTTCCTATCTCAGTCTGTCCTCCTCCTGCCATACATTTTGTTAGTTCACTCTTCAGTTTGGAGAGGCACTGCAGCATAGGAGGGAGGAAAAGTGAGGCCATGCATGGACTGCTGAGTTGTGCAAACCTAGATTTTGGTTTTGGATCTGCCACTCAAGCTTCTAAATATTATTCAGTTTCATCTTCCTCAGTTGTAAGATGAGGCTCATGTTACACTGTTCTAAGATTTACGTAACGCAGTTGCATACGACATGCTTTAGTGCAGTGTCTGGCATATTAATCACTTGTTTCTTTTATTATATATTACCTAAGAGTTAAAATTAATATTGCTAGAATGTAATCAAACATAAGTACAAAAATAAAGTTGAGTTTCTTAAAAATGTGTTTTATTTACTGAAGAGAACAAATAATACTTCAAAGTTAATAAGATTATTATCTTGTATATTTGGGAGAATCAGTGATAGAGGACATTGTAGTCCACTGACCTAACTATAGTTATCATATACTGAGCAAAGAAGCAAATTTGATATATTCCAAAGCTGTGCTTGAGTGGACATGAATAAAACCAGTTGTGATGGTGGAGTCCTAGTAACCCTAGCACTCAGGATTGTAAGTTCATAATGAAACCTCATCTTAAAAAAACAAACCAAAAAAAAAAAAAATCAAAAAAAAAGAATGGACTTGAGTAGTTATGGTAATCACCATTAAATAAGGGAACTGAAAATTGAACAACTGCACATAGGGGGTCTTCTCACTGGTGCTACTGATCAATTGAACAATTTGTTTTATGAGGCTATATTAATTTAGTTTTGATGGAATTAATTACATAATCACTTTATCTCAAATAAAATATTTCATAAATTTATTATCTGTACCTGTGCAAGTGTTTAATTGTGAAACCTAGTGATCCTATACAGAAAGTCTTTATTGTTTATTTTTAGGTCAGTTTTGATCTCCTACTTTTCAGGAGAACATTTTTTTAAAAAGTCCAGTCAAAGCTACACTCTCCAACATATTAAAATCCATGCATAGTACCATCCTTTGTTTCCCATACCATTGCAAAAATCATCTGCAACTTGTGCATATTCACAAGTCAGTAAGTGTGGAAGTTGATCTGAGACTTTTTCATGATACAAAGAAAATAGTATAACACATAAAAAGTATCTTAGGGAAAGTCTGTTATTATTAGAGTCCTACCTGTATATTGACTGGGCTGGGATTTAGCTCAGTTGGTGGAGTGCTGCACTGCAGTCTCTGAGGTCCTGAGTTCAATTCCCAGCTCCGCAAAAATGGGAGAAGGACCTGGGAATCCACTCCCAAGTCAATCCCGAAACAGTCAGCCATTGAAAAACCTATGAGGGTCGCTATGAGTCGGATACCGACTCGACGGCACCGAACAACAACAACAACAACCTGAATATTGAGTTCAAGAATATTGGGTCTGTATATAAGTGGCTTTTTAATTCAATCCCATGCCTATAAATAGAGAATTCAAATAACCAGTTTCTGGATATTATACTGATTTCTGGCTCACACTTATGGACTGCTCTCTATTAAAGAGAAGTGAACTGGAGTATATTGTTTTGAGCTCTTTGATCAAAGAAATTGTTGAGGGCTCACTCAAAGTTAGTTAGTATCATACTCTTAATTTTTAAAAAATAATTTGCTAAAATGTTAAGTGATGAACTAATTTTTCTTTTCTATTTTCAGTCAGTTCTTCTAAAAAAGAAGCTTGAAGAGCATCTGTAAGTAGAAAAGCTATTGAGGCTCCTTATATTGTGGAACAAAAGTGCTTTGTGTTGGGAAGTTACAGGGGATCTAAGCAATGGCACAGGTGGCCCTTGAAGAGATAGGAAATTCTAATATATATTAATAGTATCTACAGGTCATTTCTACCTAGGATCCTCATGCATAACAGCGACTGTATTACAACTGTTTTCTCAAATGAGAGTTCGAGGATTTTTATCATCTTTGAAGTATTTATAGTTAGGAGTTTTGAGAAGCTAAATCAAGGGTCAGAAACCTTTTTCTGTGGGGGGCCAGCTATTAAAATTTAGGATGTGCAAGTCGTGGCCTTTGTCACAGAACTCCTGGCTCTGCAGTTGTAGCTGAAAGCAGCTATCGACAGTTCTAAACTAGCCATTGAGACTGCTTCAGTACCAAGACTGCCTGCAGCCCAGAGGCTGCGGTTTGTAAGCCCTTAGGTGTGAGCAGCTGAAGATTCTTTTTTAAGTAAAAATTTTAAAGTATAAAGCTTGTCAGTAGCATATTTTCAAGTATTTCCTTGAATTGTAAACATATCTAAATAGGACTTTAAATAATGAGATTAATTTTAAAATTTTAATTCGGGTTTCTCATGAAGAAATCTTCATAATATTTCTCATAACCAATAACAACCTTGATCTTTTCTATCATTTCCTAGCAAGAGTCCTTGCAGGCATTGAATGTGTTATACTGTGTTAAATGAGCAGAGATAATTTTGACTTATTGTACTATGGTTGGAAAGGAATTTTATTGTCTGGAAGTTTTACTTGTGTTATCCAATTTTTTTCTTTTTTAATACTGGAGCTGTGGAATACTCTTAGCTAATGATATGTGTGGGAATTCTAATAGACAGGTTCTTAATGTACTAGAAGAGTAAAAAAAATACTGCTTCTCAGCCTATGTGAGGTTACCTAGAATGAGAATTTAGTAGTGAAGTCTGTCCTTTTTTTATTGCCCAGAGTGGATGTGATAGTTTTGTTTGAATTTACTTAAAGTTGAACTTGACAAGTCTTGATTTCTCCTCTCCTCTAAAAATCTCTGTTGGAACCAGACCCAACAGGCCCATTTGTAGTTCAAAGAAATGCAATCAGTGGCATCACCAGAATCAGACACAGAATCAGATACAATGAATGTTTAAATTTTTTAAAAAATTTATTATAGTAAAGGACCCTTTGCCATTAATCCCCCTTAGAATATTCCCCTTATCTACAAACACAGTTATCCCATCATTCTTGCCACTTTTTGAAGCAGTTCTGGAAGTCCTCTTTCATGAGTGTCTTTAGTTTCATCCTTATCAATGGCAATGCTCCATGTCATACATTGCTTCTGGTATGGCACCTTCTGTCAAAAAAATGTAACAGTGTGTTCTCATCCACTGTCTTCACCACATCTGGCACTTTGCAACTTCTAGTTCTTCCCCAAATTCAAAATGACCATGAAAGGTAAACATGTTGAATTGATTCAGAACATTGAGGCAGCCATGATTAGCACAACTTAAGACACTCACAAAAGAGGACTTTCAGAACTGCTTTAGGAAGTGGCAAGAATAGTGGGATAAGGGTGCTTGAAACCAGGGAAGTATTTTGAGGGGTACTAATGGTAATGTAGCCCGCAGCCATAGCCCTGTGGCATCCGATCCTGTCAGATCTTGGAAGCTAAGCAGGGTCGGGCCTGGTTAGTACCTGGATGGGAGACCGCCTGGCAACATCAGGTGCTGTAGGCTTGGGAGAAGGACCTGGCAACCCCCTCCCAAAGATCGATCTGCCATTGAAAACTCTATGAACAGCAGAGAAGTACTGACAATAGTGTTTCCCCTGTTGTACAGAGGGTCGCTATGAGTCGGATACCAACTCAACAGCACCTAACAACAACAACAACAAATGGCAATGTGTCTCTTCCCATAATAAATATTTTTGTTTAAATATTCACCATATCTTTTGATTGTATCTCATACAATTCAAACCAAAGGGCCTCTGTTGTTGTTGTTGTTGTTGTTAGGTGCCATTGAGTCGGTATCTGACTCATAGTGACCCTCTGTACAACAGGGGAAACACTATTGTCAGTGCTTCTCTGCTGTTCATAGGGTTTTCAATGGCAGATTGAGTTTTGGGAGGGGGTTGCCAGGTCCTTCTCCCAAGCCTACAGTATCTGGTGTTCCCTGGCGGTCTCCCATCCAAGTACTAACCAGGCTCGACCCTGCTTAGCTTCCAAGATCTTATAGGATCAGATGCCACAGGGCTATGGCTGCAGGCAAAGGGCCTTTATACATCTTAAATAATGGCCAGTGTCATAGAAATGCAAAACTATACCAGAGACCATTTTAAACACAACAAATTGGTAAAAAAAAAAAAAAAAAATTAAGATGAGAAATAATAATAAGTATTGCTAAAGATATTAAGCAATGATAACTTTCATTTACTGCTGGTAGGATTGTGCATCAGTAACCTAGTAACATAAACATACTCTTTAGCATATCAGCTACACTATATATACCTAGATCCTAGAGATGTCTATGTGTACCAGGAGACATGTAAAGGACAGGTACATAATAATTCCATATAAAGTAAAATTGGGCAAAATTAGGTAACATAATTGTTTAGAAGTAACACAAAGGCAGTAAAACCATTGTGCAAATCATGAGAATGTTTGAAATTTTGGACTTTGGTTACCCCTGGGAAGAAGATAAATATGTGACTTCTAAGGTTTTTGGATGATTTTTGTTTTTTAACCTGATAGTGATTCAGTGCACTTAGTTTTTGTTTTTTAAACTGTATATGTTTATACTGTATATATCACACATGTAGCACCTTCAGGATTAATTTATTAAAAAAATAAAAGGCTTTATTACAGTATTATGCATGGAAAAGATGAGAAATAGATAGAACAAAGTACTCAATTTTTATTGGCATTTTACAGCCTTTTTCGTACTTATTATTACATATTGCTGCAATGAACAACACTGTGAGGGAAGGGTTATACCTATTAAATAAATACCATGAAGAAACTTGCTGCTAATTCTTTCTTTATATTGCAATATAATCTGTGTACAGTAAAGTACATATCCTAACTTCCTAAGTATACAGCCATATGAATATTTATCTCCATACGTAAATAACATAGTTCAACATACAGATATTTCCCACCACCCAGCAGGATTCTTCCTTCTCCTTCTCAGTTGACTGATTACATCTCCAGACTTTCCTTAATATTGAACCCTCTGAACCTGACATAAATGGAAACATACATTCTTGCCCCTGACTTCTTGGTTCATCATTATTCTGTGACATGTAGTCATGTGGTTGTATGTACCATAAGTTCTTTTTTATTCCATGTATTTCATTCCTTCTGTTAATCCATATGTTTAGAATTTTATCTTTTTGCAACAAGATTTTACATTGTAAAACCTGTAAAATTTAACATTTAATTTTTATAATATCCTTATTGTTAGAAAAAGTAAAGATGTAGCCAGGCACTGTGGCACATCCCTGTAATCCCAGCCACTGGGAGGCTGAGGTGGGAGGATCACAAGTTCAAGGCTAGAAGAAGCCCATGCAAATTATCGAGACCCTGTCTCAAAATAAAAAACAAGAAAGGGGGTACAGCTTAGTGGTAGAGCACTTGCCTATCATATGCAAGGCTCTCTGTTCAACCCACTGGTACTGGGGAGTTAAAAAAAAATTATACCCTCTGATACATGTTAGATAACTTTGACTTTTTTTTGCTTATTTGTAAGATATGTTAAATTCATGTTGATTTAGTGTTTTATCTTTCATAGCACTTATGTGTAATGTAAATATATTCCATGTATTAAAAATACAGATCTTTAATTTCAAGTGAAAAAAAGAGAAACAGGTGTAGGTGATACAGTGTCATGTATTGTGTTACAGAGAGAAGCTTCATGAAGCCAATAATGAATTGCAGAAGAAGAGAGCCATTATTGAAGATCTTGAGCCAAGATTTAATAATAGCTGTGAGTCTTCTTTAGCATCATTAGCTGTACACTATCCTAGTGATAATGAATTTATATAACTTGTTTATTTTAGATGTAGACCCTTCTACCTATTCTTGAAATTAAAGAATTTGCCTTTTTTACAAAAATACATCCTTTTTGTCCTGAATTGCTAATTACATTGGTGAATTTTTCCTTAATTATGGATACTAATGAATAGGATACAATGTTAGACATTTCTATAGTAGTTGCCTGTAATTTAGCCAGACTTGTACTTCTGTTGATATTCACACCTGTAGATAACTTCACTTTACTTAGTTGTTTTTAAGAAGGTGAAGGTCATACTTTCATTAAATCATGTTGTTGTTGTTGTTAGGTGCTGTCGAGTCAGTATGCGACTCATAGCGACCCTACGTACAATAGGCAAAACACTATTGTCAGTGCTTCTCTGCTGTTCATAGGGTTTTCAATGGTGGATTGATTTTTGGGAGTGGGTTGCTGGGTCCGTCTCCCAAGCCTACAGCACCTGGTGTTCCCGGGTGGTCTCCCATCCAGGTACTAACCAGGCTTGGCCCTGCTTAGCTTCCAAGATCTGACGGGATTGGATGCCACAGGCTCTATTAAATCATGGTATATATATAACAACATGTAACTGTAAGCATACAGTTCATTGACATGAAGTACATTTACATTGTTGTACAACCATCACCACTACCAATCTGTAAAAATTTTTTCCTTATTTCAACTAGAACTCTGTACCCATTAAATGATAATTCCATTTCTCCCTCTCCTCAGCTCTTGGTAACCACTATTCTACTTTCTATCTCTGTGAATTTGACAATTGTAGGTAGATCATATAACATTTATCTTCTATGTCTGGCTTATTTCACTAAGCATAATGTCTTTCTTTTTCACTTAACATAGTATCTCCATGTTGTAAGCCTATATCAGAATGAAGGCCAAATAATATTACATTATATGAATATACGTGCCTGCAGCTGTACCATTGTGGCATCCGATCCTGTCAGATCTCGGGAGCTAAGCATGGTCAGGCCTGGTTAGTACTTGGATGGGAGACCACATGGGAACACCAGGTGCTGTAGGTTTGGGAGAAGGACCCAGCAACCTACTCCCAAAAACCAATCAGCCATTGAAAACCCTATAAATAGCAGAGAAGCACTGACAATAGTGTTTCGTCTGTTGTATATAGAGTCTCTATGAGTTGAATACTGATTCAGCAGCACCTAACAACAACATAAGTATACATTTTGTTTATTCAGTTATCCATCAATGGATTCTTTCTACTTTATGCACTTTAATGCTGGAGTTCTTGTTCACTTATAAGAAAAGTTTTTATAAAATAAGTTATGATTTTTTTTTTTTTTTTTGATACTTGGGGTCTGAACCCAGGGCCTCACACAGCGCATACATTGCAAGTACTCTGCTGCTGAGCTACACCTTCAGCCCCTTTTTTATTTTTCAAATTGAGACAGGGTCTTGCTAGGTTACCCCTGGCCTCAAATCTGCAATCCTCCTGCCTCTACCAACTGGCTCACTGGGATTATAGGTGTGAGCCACCTCACCTGGCCTATGAATTGTTATTATCAAAAAGAAAATTTTATGTATAGGAATAGACCAACCTCTAAAAGCTATTAACTGTTATTAATTTGTCACTTAAAATATTTTTAAAGGTGTTAATATATTTCTTTTTACTATCTCATCTGCAGCCTTAAAAATTGAAGAATTACAGGAAGCTTTACGGAAGAAAGAAGAGGAAATGAAGCAAATGGAAGAACGATATAAGAAGTACTTAGAGAAAGCCAAAAGTGTAAGTATGAATTTGTGGGTATCTCACTCCACTTTCTGGTCATGTTTTACTGAAACCTTAAAATATAGTACCTGCACAATATGTTTGACTTCTCATACAGAGGGGAAAAAGAAAGAAAGAAATATTTATTTTGTTTTATTTTTTGGCAGTACTGGAAGATAGAGCCCGGGACTTTGTACATAATTCTCTACCACTTAGCTGCACCTCCAGTACCTGATTTATTTATTTATTTATTTATTTATTTATTTATTTTTAGGAAAGTTCTCATTAAGTTGCTCAGGCTGCCCCTGGCCTCAGACCTCCGATCTTCCTGCCTTGGCCTCCCAAATTGCGATAATTACAGGAGTGTGCCATGGTGCCCAGTAAGAAATCTTTTTGAAAAAGATCCTGAGGAAGTAGTAGTGATCAAAATAGGTCCAGGAAATGAGCCTTATCTAGGAAATAAACCATAGCCAATAATTAAAATTAACAACACATGGTGCTACTGCATCCTGGTGGAGTGTCATTAACAGTAATGATTAGCCTGATTGAAGCAATCTTCTACACCTATCTTCCAGGTGAGAAGAAAAATAAGGCTATTGGAACAAGTTAAAGAAGACCTTTAGGAAACCAGTAATCCAGAATTGGGGATAAAAGTCAGTCTCGTGAAAAACAAAAATAAGCAGTGGAGTGTAGGAGGCTATTCTGTTTTTTTTGTTGTTGTTTTTTTTTTTTTTTGTGGTACTGGGGGTTGAACCCAGGACCTCGCACGTACATGCTTTGCAAGTGCTGGACCACTGAGCTGCACCCCAACCCATTTTTTTACTTTTGAGACAGGCACTCGCTAAATTACGCAGACTGCCTCTGGTCTCGAACTTGTGATCCTCCTTCCTCCACTTCCTGAGCTGCTGGGATTACCATGCCCGGCCACCACTCGCGGTTTACTATTCTGTTTTTTTTAAAACAGCCTCATCTTTCTACCAGTTGCAGTACATTAATCTTTGGGTCCTGGATTGGGAACAGGAGCTCAGTTATAAAATACATTTTGGGGAAACCTGTGAAAATGTGGACTTGCCAGGCATGGTGGCACACTCCTGTAATCCCAGCAACTCGGAGTGGAGGCAGGAGGATCGTGAGTTCAAGGCCAGAGGCAGCATGGGCTGAGGTGTAACTTATTGGTAGAGTGCTTGCAAAGTATGTGTGAGGCTCAGAATTCAACCCCTACGTACTGCCAAAAAAAAAAAAAAGGAAGACTTAGACCAAGTAGTGACAGTTTTATAGATTATTTTCTTATAAACAATAATATTAATGTAATTTATGTAGAGCAATATTCTTAATCTAAGGATATGCACAGTGAAATATTTAGGGGTTATATGTGTTATTTGGTTTGTGAATTATTTTTAAATAGTTATCAAAACAAGCATATACATGGAGGGGTGGGGGCAGAAATCATATATGACAGTGTAGCAGTTGGTGAATCTAGGTTATAGGTAAATGATCTTTTGTTTGTTTCTTTCAAGCTTTCTGTAGGTTTGAACACATTGATAGCGAAAGTACTGGGAGGGGCTGAAAAGACCTCTAGTTGGTCAGCCAGAATTGCAGCCCTGTGCCACACCAACGGCACACCTATGCCATACCTGTGCCCACACCTCTACTTGTACCTTACCCATGCACACATCCAGACTAACTGCTGGCAGAGGAGAGGGCCCAGTTGCAGGCTAAGCCAGTCAGGACCCAGTTGGAAGTGCTTTTCTGTTCAGAGGCCAAGGGCTGGACCAAAACAGGAGAGGGCAAAGCAGAGAGAGAGGAAGGCAGGGAGCTGTTTGGAGTATCTGCTTAGCATGCCTATAAATTGTAAGCCAGAACTACTTATAATTGATTCTTCTGTATTTATTAAAAAATTACATCAATACTGTATCACACATTTACATTTTAAAGTATTCTTGTAAGACAGCTTTATCTGTGGGGTGTTTTATTTCGTTTTGCTTTGCTTTGTCTGCAGTGCTGGGGATCAAACTCAGGGCCTAGTGCACCCTAGGCAAGTGCTCTTCTACTGAGCTGTCTCTCCAGTCCAGTCCTTCCATTTTTTTTCTAAGTTGTTTTCTTATACGTTACATTGTTTGAGACTCCTTCAATATTTCTTTTATTATTTTTTGCAGGTTATTCGCACTTTAGATCCTAAACAGAATCAAGGAGCAGCACCAGAAATACAAGCTCTTAAAAATCAACTCCAGGAACGAGACCGACTGTTCCACTCATTAGAGGTAGTTTACTATACTGTACAATAGAATACTGGTTTTTTTGATTTCCTATTTCCTGAGATCCTTGCTATATTATACAATTATATCCATACATTTAGATAATTGATTGTAGTTTCCCTGTGTTCAATTATTTTGTATCTTTACATGTTTACATGTCCTTGTTCTTCAGAAAGAATATGAGAAAACGAAGAGTCAAAGAGAGATGGAAGAGAAATATATTGTTAGTGCCTGGTACAATATGGTAAGAAAATAGCACTTCAGAACATAATGCCAAGTTCAGTGAATATGTTATTGTACTGCTTTTACTGTGGAAGTAATTCTACCAAAAGAATCTGAAAGTAATTGCTGTCTTAACACATACTAACAAAGCCTCAGTGCTGACTTTCGGACTATAAAGCAGATGTGATAACAACCATAAAGACAGCTAGGGCATTGTGTGAACATCATTATTGCCAGAAGACAGAAAGATAAATGCTCCTTTAATTTCCTTCCTCAGAGCTATCTATTGAAGAGAAAGGGAACATCAATGATGATAAACTCAGACACAGTTGCTTGTATCGTGTGAGACTATTTCAGTGCCTTCCAGATAGCTCTCTCTCATGGGATTTGGAAGATGGGCAGTGTCAGACTCTAAACCACTGGAGGTTTTGAAATTGAATATTGAAACACGTGCACACACACACACCAAAGGACTTTAAATATATTGCAGGGGGAAAATAAATGCTAAACAACATTTTGGTCTGGATTTGAATTGCCGTGAATTTTACAGAATGTTGCACTTTTCAGTATTTTTCCCCCATACTTTGTCATTATTTTCTTTTTGTTCTCAATGAAATAACTGCTGTTTGAAAATATTAGTTTTCTGAAACAGGAAATTGGATCATTCTTTTCAATATCCCCCTTTGGCCCTACAGCTCTGTTGTTAGCATAAGACCACTGTTTTGTGTTTTTGTTAAAATTGGTACTGCCTCTTAGTGGATAGGGTTGTTGACTTAATAATGCAATTTGATCTTTGCTAAAAATCCATAAAATCCATGACATGTTGTGCCCACACTTACATCTGTCTTGGTCAAAACTATATATCTAAGATTTTATCATAAATCTTTAAAAAAATCATTTTGGATTTAGCATATTACTAGTAAATATAAGTTTCTTGAAAATTAAAATAGAAAAAAACTCTGTATATTTGAGGAAGTTCTCTGGAAATTAATCCTGACTTCCCACTATTCTGTCTCTTCTTTGTCTTTGCTGAGGTTTATTATTCTCAGTCTTGTACATCTGCACCTCAGTCCTCATTAGTAGTTTCATGTACTGTTTCTTCTCCTGTAGCTGCACCACTATGGCATCCAATACCATCAGATCTTGGAAGCTAAAAGCAGGGTTGGGCCTGGTTAGGACTTGGATGGGAGACTGCCTGGGACCACCAGGTGCTGTAGGCTTGGGAGAAGGACCTGGAAACCCACTCCCAAAAACCAATCAGCCATTGAAAACCCTATGAATACTAAACACTAACAATACATGAATACAAAACACTAACAATAGTGTTTTGCCTGTTGTATGTAGGGTAGCTATGAGTTGGACACGACTCCACACCACCTAACAACAACAATAGTGTCATGCTTACATTCAGAAAGCTCAGCATCTTAGACAACTCAAATGGAAATGAAGACAGTGAGTGCTGGGAAAGGTATTAAGTAACTCAAAGAATGGCTTTGTGGATGGACACAGATCTTAAAAGTGTATGTCAGGGGCTGGGGATGTAGCTCAGTGGTAGAACTCTAGAGCATAAAGTATCAAAGACCAGGTTCAAAGAAAAACGAAGAATGTGAATAAATTGCTTGAAATGTGAGAAATACCTTAAACATAATATAATTTCATTATATGTAGACAAATTAACAAAGATTTTCAGTAGATATTTGTCAATTTTATTCAAATGCTTTGATTTTACATTGGGTTAGAAAACATATTCTGAGGCTGGGCATCCCAGTCCTTGGGAGCTGATACTGAGGGATCAAGAGTTCAATGCCAGCCTGGGCTACATAGCAAGTTCTAGGCCAGTGAGGGTGGATAGCGAGGTCCTGCTTCAAAAAACAAAACAAGCAGAAAAGAATAATATTCTGGATTTTCTCGATGGAAAAATGTGTCATGTGTCTGGGTGTTTTTGATTGACTAAAATTATATTAAGAAGGCAAAGTCATAACCACTGTTTTTCCAAGAAGCTAACTAGTGACGGGAAGGCTTATCTTCTTGTCCCCTATATCCTACGCATTGTTTCTTTTTTGTCAGCCTCCACTTCCTCCCATCAGTGACCCATATCCAGTCACTAGTGAAACTAACCAGTCTCAGTTCTTAAAGTTTCTCTGGCTAGGGTTGTTCATTGGTTTATTAAAAGAATATCAAGGCTACAGTGTGGCTCAGTGGTAGAGTGCTCGCCTAGCATGTATGTGCAGGGCTCTGGGTTCTGTCCCCAGCACCAGACAAAAATCCTGTTCTTTTCCCACCCTACTCATAGTCTCCTACTAGTAAAGTAGTGCTATTATTGTTACTGTTATTATTCCTCCATTGTTCTGGGAGCACCCTGGAGGTTTCCTCCCTCCTTTGTTGGTGCTTTTGGCCCAGTGACTATACCTACCTCCTCTCTCCTCAAAGGTAGTAGGTGACTCTTGTGTCATCAAGAGAAACCCCTTTGCTCTTGGTCCTGCCCTCAGTTGTGGGCTGTCAGGAACTTTGCTTAATTTGTTTGAAAATACAAGTCTGCCTTGAAGTGAAGAGCAACAGCATGGTGGTATGTATAACACCTAGTGTGGCTTTCCATCTTAAGAAATAAGTGCATTTGTGTTTTTCTTTTCTAAATAAGCCCAGTGATTTCTGCAATCCATGTGAATCAACTGCTACCAATCAATTGCACTTTTTTCCTTGGAAAATCACTCTGTATTTGATTTGAAAGGGGATTATGATTAAGTATGGGTAATGTATTCCAAAAATTGTCTCCATTATCTGTTGTTTTGGTAATTATAAAGTGAGAAAATTAACCCTTAACTTTTTCAAAGTAAGATTTATACTTAATTGTTGTAACTAAAATGAGTCTATACGATTTTAATCTATAATGGGTCGAATTCATATTCCTAATTGTGCTTTGCTATGTATTATAATAAATTCTGCTTGATATAATTTCCTTTTGTGAGAAAGCATTCTACTTCATTTTCACTGATTCCTTTTTTTTTTTTTTTTTTTTTAAATCTTACAGGGAATGACTCTTCATAAAAAGGCAGCTGAAGATAGACTGGCTAGCACAGGTTCAGGGCAGTCTTTTCTAGCTAGGCAGAGACAAGCAACCAGCACAAGAAGATCTTACCCTGGCCATGTCCAACCAGCTACAGCAAGGTAGAGAAGTCTTGCCATTAGAAATTTAAAAACAAAACAACAACAAAAAACAAAAAAAACCCTGCATTCAAAGCATACTTCTGTTACATACAACATTTCAGGAAATTCAGCCAGCTTATTTTTTGTTTCTCTTTTGTGTCAATATTTAGTGCTTTTCATTTAAGGACTTTTTCTCTCTTGTATCTTTGTTTTAGTTTCCTTGTCCTTTATTTTGTAGTCCTTTCAGTTCCTTTTAATGTGCCAAAAATTTGTAAATGTATAATTAAAAGTATTGTATAATAGTGTAATACTTTTTCTTTGTATGAACATGTCCTCTTCCCTAATGTTGTAGGCTTTGTAATGAATTAGATTTTCTGCCAATAATTGATATACAATTTATATTCTTTGTTGTGCCTATGTGTTACCATGCTTTATAAGAATGTGTTTGTTTAAAGGGAATTAATCTTTTTATGATGTATTAATCTGTGTTTTCAGTTGTTTTCCAATGCACTTCAAATAACTTATATATTTACTATACAAAATGGTTGGCAAGTGTACTTTTTGCAAAGACTTAAATACATTGGCAGAGGTGCTAATCAGATCTTATCTAATGCACCTGGCAGCATTATTGAGCAAAAAAATGAGTTTTCACATTGTTTTATAGGAAGTTAAATTCTAAGATTTGGAGACAATTTTTAAAACATAAATATGTGATATTTCTTTATTTCCTGCTATTTTGTTTGCTGGCAGAAGTGAATGCATTGGTGAGGTTATTTTGAGAGAAATTAAGAAGGAAAAAATCAGGCAATATATTAATATTTTTCCTTGCTTTGGAATATCTTAGTAATTAAAGATCAGATTCTATCCATGTGCTTGACATTTGTACTTTCAATTGCTCTCCACATGGAAAAGATTTATTTTTCATATAGGTAATAGGTAGCCTTACTTTTTGAACAGTTTGTTGGCTTATGTATGCCTCATTTGTTTTACTTATTCCTTACTCTAAACCTTTCCATTTCTCAGTAATTCCTAATGCTTAAAATCTTAATATGTCATTAAGATGAGTACATGAGTTCTTTTCTGTAATACCACGACAGATCTCTTTACATTTTTTCTAAAATCTGTCACCAAGTCCAGGAATTTGTTATTAAATAGGTCTTCTTGGGTATTTGGTTTCCTCAAAGTGCTTACATTATAAAGCGCATTTATTTACATTGATAAATGACTGTCAAGTAATCATTGTGCAGCACTTTGTCTGTATAAGGTGCTATATAAATGTGAGATATCATTCATTTGGAAATGAATTGCCTTCTGTCTTTTTCCATATTGATGTTATGTATTTGGTCCCAAATTATATTTAAGTTCCCCCTCCAGCCTTTTTCTTGCACCTTAGCACATTGTTTAAAAGCAAAAAAGTTCTGAAATTAGGTTAAGTTTTTGCATTTCTTTGTTTTTAGATAGGTCACCTAATAAGAGGATGTAATTTTATATATTTGCCACTTGGAAGTTCAAGTTTCACTTAGTTTTGTATGTTAAATACAAATAAGTAACTTTAAATCAAGCTCAGTATAATTAAGCATTTTCAGAACTGTATTCAAATGTTTGATTTTAAAACCTTACTTCCTCTTTTATAAGAAGGTTATACTAAAAATTTGTAGGGTTTTCTTGTTTGTTTTTTGGGTTTTTTGCAGAGGGGTGGTGGTGGTTTGTTTTTTTGTTGGTGTTTCTGTTTTGAGACAGAGTCTTGGCATGTAGACCAGGCTAACCTCAAATTCGTGATCCTCCAGTTTCAGCCTCTCAGAAACCATCCTTGAAGAAAAGTTCTAGGACATACACAGAAATAACACCATGCATTGTGCTTTTTTTTTTTTTTTTTTTTTTTTTTTTTTTTTTTTTTTTTTTTTTTTTTTTTTTTTT